>CAUYLG010047873.1:0-85956 GCA_963573385.1 Cacajao melanocephalus | reverse complement strand
TTTTTTGTTTTTGTTTTTGGGTTTTTTTTTTTTTTTTTTGAGACAGGGTCTCGCTCTGTCACCCAGGCTGGAGTGGTGTGATTATAGATCACTGCAATCTCAACTTTCTGTACTCAAGCGATTCTTCTACCTCAACCTCCCAAAGTGCTGGGATTACATGTGTGAGCTACCATGCCCACCTGAGCCTACTCAACTCTTTATTTCAGATGTTTTGTATGGAATTTTTGTTTTGGAAAAACAAAAAAGTATTTTCATTTTTTTCTGAGATTTCTTCCATCTATGCATTCATTCTGTCCATCTTTTTCTTTAAATATTTAACATATTTTTCAAAGCTGTTTTAAAGTCCTTGTGTACTAATTCCAATATTTGGTTTTCTCAAAGTCTATATTTATTGGCTGCCTTTTCTCTTGATTTGCATGTCTAATAGTTTTGGATAGTAGGGTGGACATTATGGATAATATCTTTATGGAGTCTGGCTTATGCTGTCTTCCTTTAAAGATGTTGAGTTTTTTCTGGCAAGTGGTTAAATTTCTGCCAGCTTCTCCTTGGATCAAATTTGATTTTAGGTGTTGTTTGGGTGGGACTATTTTGATAATGTCCTGAATCTAGTGTGGTTCTTCTTCCTATGGCATGACATTTCTAGGGTCTTAAATTAAATACTCAAAGTACTCAGAGAGATCTTTCCACTCTGGCTTAGCGAGAACTCCAGTATCACCAAGCACTGTACTACCTATCTCATCAGTTCTCTTTTCTCCACCCTCATTCCTAGAATCCTCTCTATTCTACTAGGCCCTGTGGTGACTGCCTGTAGATGAGCAGCCAGCACTAGCTAAAAACCTTAGAACTCTTGTAGACTTCAGGCGCCCTCTTGTCTCTCTGTCTTCCTGTATCCTGTTGCACAAACTCTCACCACCTCAGCAGCTCTGAACTCTGATCTCTGCCTTCTCAACTCATGAAACTGCCACGCAATGAGACAGCTTCTCTGCAGCACAGTCTAGAAGCTGACCCCAGACAGAACAGGTGGATGTGGGGACTCACTTTTTGTGTTTTTCTTCTCTGAAGAATCAGTTCTGCACTGTCTGAAGTGTAGTCCAGTGTCTAAAAGCAGTTGCTTTATATATTTTATCCAGCGTTATAATTATTTATGGCAGAAGTCCACTGCTAGGTACTGTGTCATGGCCAAAATCATAAGTCCTATACCACAGTTTTAAGTCATAATTATGATGAAGATTTTGTAGTATATAGAAAAATGTATGTGTGTTTATGTAGCTGTGTAATAAATATGACTTTGTAATAGAATTAAGAAGTACTGAAATAGTTTTAGGCTGAAAGTAACAAAGTCTATTTTTTTCTTTAACCCAAGAATAAATGTTATTTTTAATTTCCTACTCATCTACTACTTTGTTGAATTTGTCAAATATCACTGTCTTATAGAACAAAATTGTGTTCTACGGTGAGGCCATCACGTACATAGTAAATGACAAAGACAGAAAAATAGTTTATATTGGGTTCTTTGGTTTATACCTGAATATTAAAAGTTATAACAGGAAGTAATACCACATTCAGCAGAATTTTCTCTAGGTAAGATTATCAAAAAGTTTAGTACCCAGGTTAAATAATTGGGGTGTGTCTGTGTGTGTGTTTTAACTTTTTCAAATCAAACCAAATGTACAATTATTTAGATTACTATTGCCATAAACCAAAAGCTAAATCAAGGAAACATCATTCAATTGTACTATAGATATGGAAGGAAGAGGAAATATATATGTGAAATATATATACAAACAACTTATAGGACATGTAAAAATTTGTCTTACTCAAAAATCTTTTATTTTTGAGATTTTTTTCTCAAATTCAAATTTTCATGAAAAGTATATTTTGCATTTTCTGCTCAGTTTTCTTTTTTATATCTCCTTTTTTAAGAAAACATTACTTCCTTCATATTATGAGGGTTGTTGGCTTTTTCCTCAAGAAGGGTAAAGTTTTAAAGATGATTGTTATGTATCTTAAACATAGAGTACAGGTTTTACATATAGTTTTTAAAAAATTAACTCTAGTTGAAGCTGCTTTACAATATTAAGGAAATTAAAGATATTTCTTTCTTACTCCTATTCAAACGTAATTGTTTTTAGTTCATCACTTGGAATCTTCACCCAGTGAGTATATAATTTTAAACAGTTGTAATTATAATACTTATATAATTTGGCCGGGCTCATCCCTGTAATCCCAGCTCTTTGGGAGGCCAAGATATGTGGATTGCTTGAGCCTAGGAGTTCAAGATCAGCCTGAGCAACCTGGTGAAACTCCATCTCTACAAAAAACACAAAAATTAGTCAAGTGGTTGGGTCCGGTGGCTCACCCTGGTAACCCCAGCACTTTGGGAGGCCGAGGTGGGCAGATCACCTGAGGTTGGGAGTTCGAGACCAGCCTGACCAACATGGAGAAACCCCATCTCTACTAAAAATACAGAATTAGCTGGGCATAGTGGCACATGCCTGTAATCCCAGCTACTCGGGAGGCTGAGGCAGGAGAATTGCTTGAACCTGGGAGGCAGAGGTTGCAATGAGCAGAGATTGTGCCACTGCACTCCAGCCTGGGTAACAGAGCAAGACTCTGTCTCAAAAAAAAAAAAAAATATATATATATATATATAGAGAGAGAGATATGTATATATATTTTTTGTTATTTTATAAATCCTTTTCCATATTGTCATATAATAGTCATATTTTATTACCTTGAATATCTGTATAATATTCCTTTGATTTACTATGATTTTTTTCATTCCCCTACCACTGAACTTGTTTCCAGTTTTTTGCTATTAATATTATACTTAGTGTTCCAGTGAATATCTTCATACAAATATTTTTCTGTACAGAATTTCTTAGTTCTTTTGAGTTACTTCATTTCAGTAAGTTCCCAGAAGTACAATTTATTGGCCAAACTCTATAAACCATTTTTCCTCTTTGGTTTTTGTTGCTGTTAAATACTTGATTATTTTCAGTTTGTTTATTAGTTACTTGTTTCTATGCTTAAATTCTATTGTAGTTGTATTTATTTGTAATAAAAAGTTGTATGATTCTTACTGCCAGCTGTTGAGTTTTGGGATACATGAATCCAGTTCTTCCAAAGTAAAGAACCGTCATAAAGCAGCAGGGCTAGAGGAAGTCCCCATAAATACAGTAGGAACATTTTATAGGTTTCTGTGGGGATTCTGTAACTGTACAGTAAAAAAAATCTGTTCTGCAGGAACTTAGGGTATAATCTTCCCCTCACTTAGCAGGTAAGAAAAGTAAGCAACATAAAGAACAGTGTAAGGAAGTTACGGTTAAGAAATAAGTAAATTTTTTAAATACTTAAGAAGTACCAAGTTAAACTAAAAGCTTAAATGCTTAAAGCTGAAGACCACATATACTCTCATTGTCTCACAGCTTGATTCTTCCCAGAAAAGATTGTTCTATTTTCTTTCCTATATGTGGTAGAAATTTGTAGCTAAGAAACTCATCCCTAGCCTTAAAAATACTATTTTTTCAATAAGTAACTTGTTGCCTTTAATGTCACAACTGTCATGTAATTGTATTCAATATAGTATATTTATATATGCAGAATGTATAGTTGCCAGCCCTAATTTATATGTGATTACTCACATATGGTAAAATAAGTCAAAACAAAAACTATTCTAATCTCATTTATTAAAGCAAGAGACAAAGCTGTTTAATGATTGTTTGGCTTGTACATAATTGGGTTTTATTTAAATACTGGTGGTTAAACTTTTATCTATGAAACTCTGAAAACATTCTCATTCACTTTTCCTGGATACTGCAGCATACTAGTTTTTTTTTTTAAACAGCTTCTCACCTTCAGTGGTGTATTTATAGCCAGATCACTGGAATATACCCTCTTGTATCTGATTATATAAGCATTACTTAAAATAGTACGAAGCTTATCATCATTCCACCCAATGCAACTCCATATTCTGTCATGGTTTCCCACACTTTCCTAGATACTCAGTTTTAAGACCTTGGAATCATTCATGACTTTACTGCTTCTCTTCCAATATCTGTTTAATCTCTAGGTCTTAATTACAGTGTTTTCAGTGTCTCCCTCTCCACCCTTCCTTCCTGTTCTCCATTGGCACCACTTTAGTCCTGGGACTCATTACTCCTAGACCATTCCAACAGTCTAATTGGTCGCCTTTCCTCCAGTCCCTCCCCACTTCATTGTGTCTCGCACACTACTTAAATACTTAACTGTTCAGCCCCACATTTAAGATCCTCTGAAATCTGACCTTACCCAGCTCCCAACTTCATTTCAGTAGTGCAAGAGAACCAGTCAAAATGGAGCTTTTTAACTGTTCCCTGTATGCACTGTCTGTATTGTCAGCTTCTGAGTGACACGAATTTTCTCCACCACTTTTCCTCCTAACCTGAGCCCAAACCTCTTATGCCTTCCTATTTGCCCCAGCTAGCATTAATTGGCTACATTCCCCTTCATCAGGTGCTAGCCATGCATGCTCCACTGTATTATCATTTACTTATTGTTTACTTGCCTGCATTAGGAGAATATAAACCCAAGATGGGCAAATGTTACATTTTAAATCTCTCTGTGTCCCCCACTGCCATGGTAGAAAATGGTAGACTAATAGTTGAGAAGATGGACTTTAAAGTGACACAAACCTAGATGAATTCTGATTCTGCCACTTCCTGGCTATACGACCTTGAATAAGTTATTAAATTTCTGTTAGCCACTGTGCAAAGTGAGCATGATTATAATCCTATCAAAGGGTTTTTGAAAGGATTAAATAAGACATATATGTAACATGCTTATCACAATACCTAATATGTAATAAATAAATGATGGTAATTATTATTTTTATTTTTATTTTTATTTTTAAAGATGGGGTTTCACCATGATGGCCAGGCTGGTCTTGAACTCCTGACCTCAGATGATCCACCCACCTCGGCCTCCCAAAGTGCTAGCTAGGATTACAGGCGTGAGCCACTGCGCCCGGCCAGTAATTATTATTATAATTATGATCATGCTAACTGCTCAATGTTTGTCAGTCACAACATGATGCACTTCCAAGAATTGTATAATTTATCCCTTTTCACCAGTCAGGTGACCACATATATCATAATATAATAGTGTTAAGGGTTTTTCTTTTAGGCTATATGCAACTTGAATATGGAGTGTGTAATTTTTTATTGTTTAGCAATAAAAATTTACTCATGGTTTATTCCCAGAAATTGCTTTACTTACTTGTAGTCTAACCTATTGCAGAAAGAAAATGCAAACTTTGTGAAAACAAAACTTAAAAATAATTACCTTTCTTCTATACAGTTGTTGCTTCTATTCCAAGAAAGACAATTTTTGCAGCAGAAAATAATATCTTCTCATACAGGGAGAGTAGATTCTGAAACTAAAAATACTTACAGAAAGTTCCAGAACTTAGAAAAGTGACCTTTTCACATGCTATATCAGGTACTGTATCACTTAAATGTAAATGAGTCCTTTTACAGAAATTAAAGTAGCTAATAAGAAAAACAAATCTAAAGTTACTTTAAAAATTGCAGGTTAAGTACAAAACATTTTAAAACTTTCATCTCTTTGACAGCAAAGTGTTAGAATACAAGTGTTGTAAGAGGAGCATTTAAAACCTACTGAAGAATGTTTTGTTCATAAATTAACAAAAAGGCAAATAAATTTAGCCTTAGAGTAAAGAACAACAAATCATACCAACACCCAGATAGTCATACGCCAGGGTGTTCTGAGGACATTACTTTAGCAGCCATTTCCCAGAGGTAGCTGGGGCTTGCAGCGCAACCAGATTTAAACAGAAGAATCGTAGGAGTTTCATGGTTGTACCAACGCCATCAGTAGGAACATCTGACACAAAATGTATTCATTCCATGTGGAATTAGTCAGTATAATTTGTCTTCAGCTAATCTAGAATGAAAGATTTGGTTCCTTGTCACCTTTTTTCTGCCTTTTTCAATGATAAAGCATGTTTTACAATCTTTTTATTTTTCAATAGGGATCATATGCAGTGGTCTAACGAAGAAGAAGCAGCAGCCAGAAAAAAAGTAAAGGAAAACTCAGCTGTGCGAGTCCTTCTGGAAGAGCAAGGTAGCCAACTGTGTACTGTAGCTCCTGCTTTAGTCACTTTTCCTCCTCCTCGTGGCATTGCTTCTGAGAGTTCTTAGCCTCTCCTGATGCCAGTCCACTCGTTCCATTTGGTAGAATTCCCAGTTCTTCGAGTGTAGTGGGACCAAAGTTAATGAAATTTGTATTCACCCTATAATTGGGTCTTTCAGTAGTCATAGTATTGCTTTTTCTGGGAGATATACACATGGGTGGCATTTCAAACAAAATATGAAAACATAATTTTAAACTTTTCCACTTTCTGTGCTACTTTTACTATGCTATTATGCATTTTACTTGGTAGGAACTTTGAACAAATTTATAAACTTTGAGCAAAGAAGATAAAGTCCTATCAAAATGATGCTGAAGTTTTAAGATAAATATAAAGTTTCAGTAAGGATTGAAGGCAAGAAGGCCTTTATATTTAAGTTAAATTTAGGTAAGGCCTTGCCAACCTTCATAAATGGCTTTTTAAAAATTGGCCTGTGCTACCATAAAAAAAAAACCTAGGGGCTGGGAGCCATGGTTCATGCCTGTTATCCCAGCACTTTGGGAGGTGGAGGTAGGCAGATCATGAGTTCAAGAGATCCAGACCATCTTGGCCAATATGGTGAAACCCGTCTCTACTAAAAATACAAAAATTAGCTGGGCATGGTGGTGCACACCTGTAGTCCCAGCTAGTCAGGAGGCTGAGACAGGAGAATGACTTGAACCCAGGTGGCAGAGGTTGCAGTGAGCTGAGATCATGCCACTGCACTCCATGCTGGCGACAGAGTGAGACTCCATCTAAAAAAAAAAAAAAAAAAAAAAAAAAACCAACCAGGAAATGTTGATTCCATGTTATGGCTGTCATGAATAGAGCTGCAGTAGACATGGAAGTGCAGTTATCTCTTTGATATATACCTGTTAGTCATTTGTACATCTTCTTTTGAGAAATATCTATTCAGATGTTTTGCTTTTTTTTTTTTTTTTTGTCTGAGTCAAGGGTCTTGTTGCCCAATCTGGAGTGCAGTGGTGAGAGCATGGCTCACTACAGCTTTAATCTCCCTGGGTTTGGGTGATCCTCCCGCCTTAGCCCAGGGTGGTATCAAACTCCTCGGGCTCCTAGAGTGCTGAGATTAGAGAAGTGAGCCACTGCCCCAACCTTGCCCATTTTTTAATCTTGTTTTTTTTTTGTTTTTTTTTTGCTATTGAGTTATTTGAGCTCCTTAATATATTCTGGTTATTAATCCCTTGTCAAATGGGTAGTTTGCAAATATTTTCTTCCATTCTGTGGGTTGTCTGTTCACTTTGTTTGATGGTTTCATTGCTATACAGGAGCTTGTTAGCTTGATGTAATCCCATTTTCTATTTTTGCTTTGGTTGCCTGTGCTTTTGAAATCTTTAGACAAATAACAAACTAGACAAATAAAAATACTCCAGTGTCCTGGAGCATTTCCCTCAATGTGTTCTTCTAGTAATTTCCTAATTTCAGGTCTTAGATATAAGTCTTTAATCCATTTTGATTTGATTTTTGTGTATAGTAAATAAGAGTATAGTTTTGTTCTTTTGCAAATAGTTTTCCAGTTTTTCCAGCACCATTTATCAAAGAGACTGTCTATTTCCATTGTATGTTCTTGGTGCCTTTGTCAAAAATAAGTTGGTTGTAAATGCATGGATTTACATCTAGATTCTCTGTTCTGTTCCATTGGTCAATGTGTCTGTTTTTATGCCAGTACCATGCTGATTTGGTTGTTTTGCAGTCAGGTAGTATGATGCCTCCAGCTTTGTTTGTTTTTTTTTTTTCTGAGATGGAATTTTGTTCTGTTGCCCAAACTGGAGTGCAGTGGCGTGATCTTGGCTCACTGCAGCCTCTGCCTCCCAGGTTCAAGCAATTCTCCTGCCTCAGCCTCTTGAGTAGCTGGGATTACAGGTGCCCACCAGCACATCCAGCTAATTTTTGTGTTTTTAGTAGAGACAGAGTTTTGCCATGTTGGCCACGCTGGTCTTGAACTCCTCACTTCAAGTGATCCGCCCACCTCTGCCTGCCAAAGTGCTGGGATTACAAGTGTGAGCCACCGCACCTGGCCTCAGCTTTGTTCATTTTGCTCAGGATTGCTTTGGCTATTCTGGATCTTTTGTGGTTCTGTAAAAATTTTAGGTGCCAGGCACAGTGGCTCACACTTGTAATCCCAGCATTTCGGGAAGTCTAGATTGAAGGATTGCTTGAGCCCAGAAGTTCAAGACCAGCCTGGGCAATATGGCTAAAACCTGTCTCTACAAAAAATACAAAAATTAGCCAGGCACTGTGGCTCACACCTGTAATCTCAGAACTTTGGGAGGCCAAGGCAGGTAAATCACCTGAGGTCAGGAGTATGAGACCAGCCTGGCTAACATGGTGAAACCCAGTCTCTACTAATATATATAAATTAGCCAGGCCTGGTGGCATGTGCTTATAATCCCAGCTACTCGGAAGGCTGAGACTGGAGAATCACTTAAACCCAGAAGGCGGAGGTTGCAGTGAGCCAAGATCGCACCACTGCACTCCAGCCCAGGCAACAGAGCAAGACAATGTCTCAAAAACAAAACAAAACACAACAAAAATTAATCAGGTATTGTGGTCATGCACCTGAAGTCCCAAGTACTCAGGGGGCTGCAGCTGGAGGATTGTTTAAACCCATGAGTTTGAGGCTGCAGTAAGCTGTCATTGTGCCACTCCAGACTGGGTGGCAGAATGAGAACCTGTCTCAAAAAAAAAAAAAAAAGAAAAAAAAATTTCAGGATTTTGTTTTCTATTTCTATGAAGAATGTCATAAGTATTTTGATTGGGATTGCATTGAATCTGTAAATTGCTTTGGGTAGAATTGTCATTTTAACAATATTAATTATTGAGACCTATCAGCATGGAATATCTTCCCATTTTTTAATGTCCTCTTTAATTTCTTCTATGAGTGTTTTATAGTTTTCCTTGTATAGGTGTTTCACTTCTCTGATTAAATTGATTTCTAGGTATCTTATATTCTTTGCAGCTATTGTAAATGGAATTGCTTTCTTGATTTCTTTTTCAGATTGTCCACTGTTGGCATATTTAAATGCTACTGATTTTTGTGTGTTGATTTTGGATTCTGCAATTTTACTAAATTTATCAGTTCTAACAGTCTTTTGGTGGAGTTTTTAGGTTTTTCTAAGTATAAGATCATATTGTTGCCCAGGTGCAATAGCTCACACCTGTAATCCCAGCATTTGGGGGGTCCAGGTGGGCAGATCTTGAGGCTAGGAGTTTGAGACCAGCCTGGCAAACATGGCAAAACCCTGTCTCTACTAAAAATACAAAATTTAGCTGGGCGTGGTGGTGTATGCCTGTAGTCCCAGCTACTCAGGAGGCTGAGGTGGGAGAATCACTTGAACCCAGGATGCAGAGGTTGCAGTGAGCTGAGATCACTTTCCCACCACTGCACTGTAGCCTGCACAACAGAGTGAGACCCTGTCTTAAAAAAAAAAATCATATTGTCTGTGAACAAGGCTAATTTGACTTCTTCCTTTCCAATTTGGCTGCTCTTTATTTCTTTCGCTTGCCTAATTTCCCTGGCCAGGACTTCCAATATTATGTTGAATTAAGGTGGAAAAAGTGGGCATCCTTGTCTGTTCCAGATAGATGAATGGATAAAAAGATGTGGTATATATACACAATGGAATATTATTCAGCCATTAAAAAAGAGAATGAAATCTTATCATTTGCAGCAACATGAACTGGAGGTCCTTATGTTAAGTGAAATAAGCCAAGCACAGAAAGACAACTATTGCATGTTTTCATCCATATGTGGGAGCTAAAACAGTGGATGTTATGAAAATAGAGAATGGATTGTTAATTACCAGAGGCCAGGAAGGGGTAGGGGGTGAAGAGAGATTGATTAATGGGTACAAATATACAGTTAAAAGGAATAAGACCTTGTGTTCAATAGATCAGTAGGGTGACTAGTTCACAATAATCTACTAAACATTTCAAAATAGCTAGAAGAGGCCAGACGAGGTGGCTCCACACCTGTAATTTCAGCACTTTGGGAGGCTGAGATGGGTGGATCACCTGAGGTTAATGACAAGCATTGATAAGGCTTTGGAGAAATTGGAGCTCTTGTGTATTGTTTGGATTGTAAAATGGTGTGGCTGCTATGGAAAACAGTATGGAAGTTCCTAAAAAAAACAAAACAAACAAAAAAAAAAAAGAACTGCCATGTGACCCAGCAATCTTACCTCTGGTTTATATGCAAAAGAATTGAAAGCAAAGTCTTAAAGAGATACTTGCACACCTATGTTCATAGCAGCACTGTTCACAATAGGCAAAAGATGGAAGCATCCTAAATGCCCATCATCAGATGAATGGTTAAAGCAAACGTGGTATATACATAAAATGGAATCGGATTCTGGCTTAAAAAGGAAAGAAATCCTGTCACATTCTACAACATGGATGAACCTTGAGGACATTATGCTAAGTGAACTAAGCCGTCACAAAAAGACAAATACTGTATGATTCCACTTATATGAGACATCTAAAGTAGTCAAATTCATAGAAAGAAAAATGGTGGTTACCAAGGGCTAGAGAAAGGGGGAAATATTAAGAAAATTTAACATAATTCCCTCTTAATCCTACTATTCTAATATAATCGTTTTTAGTTCACCATTTAGAACATTTACCCAATGTGTATATAATTTTAAGCAGTTGTCATTATAATACATAGTTTGGGGATCTACTTTTTTAACCTCATGTTATTTCATAAACACTTTTCCATAAAAGGGAGAGTTGTCATTTAATGGATATGTAGTTAATAGTCTGGCAAGATAAAAACATCCTGGAGGTCTGTTTCACAGCAATATGAATATACTTTACTGAACTATACATTTTAAAATAAGATGGTAAATTTTATGTGGTTTTATCAAAATAATAAAGCACACTACAAACCAAAGAAGTTGGCCTGTGTCAGCTGGGCGCAGTGGCTCAAGCCTGTAATCCCAGCACCTGGGAGGCCGAGGCGGGCAGATCACGAGATCAAGAGATTGAGAACATCGTGGCCAACATGGTGAAACCCTGTCTCTACTAAAAAAAAACTACAAAAATTAGCTGGGCATGGTGGCACACGCCTGTAGTCCCAGCTACTTGGGAGGCTGCCGAGATTGTACCACTGCACTCCAGCCTGGCAAAAGAGTGAGACTCCGTTTCAAAAAAAAAAAAAAAGTTGGCCTGTGTTGTCCTCATTGCATAGCTGGGAACCCACAGACACTTTGCCCAACTCCTATACTCTTCTCTATAGAGTTTTCCGCCTTGTTTTTCTTAAACTGATTTCTCCCTTAGAACATGTTGGTTCTCTTTTTTTCTTTTTAAAAATAGTTTAAGTATAAAATAGACACAGAAATTTATACAACTGATAAATGAATTCTCACATAGTTCAATAAATTTTCACAAAGTGAACACACTTATATAAACATCACCCACATCAAGAAACAGGGTATTACTATTAACCCAGAAGCTCCCAGGTGCTCCTTCCCAGTTACAGTACTCCCCCTGACCCCACCAATCCCACAAATAGTGGCCCTTAAGAGCCACTATTCTGGCTTTTAATACAATAGATTAGTTTTGCCAGAATAACTTGGTTCTAGTCATCATTTTTTGGTCACCGTTGTCAGAACATCCATGTAACTGTTAGATAAAGCAAGGGTCAGCAAACTATAGCCTATGGTCCAAATCCAGCCTGCTGCCTATTTTTGTTAATAGTTTATTGGAACACAGACACACTCATTTGTTGACATACTGTCTATGGCTACTTTTGAGCTATAGCCAGGGTTGAGTCGTTGCAAGAAAGACTGCTGCAACTGGCCCACAGAGACTAAAATACTATCTGGCCCATTACAGAAAAAGGTTTCCAACCCCTGAGATAGAATTTTGTTTCTAGATTGATCAGCTGTCCTGGAACTCCCCAGGGAAAGATGTTAGCATTCCTCTGTGTAAGCCAAGCATAGGGAAGATCACTAATCCCACTGATAGTTAACTATTCTTCTGGTGACTTTAGTTCACAAATTGAGGCTAAAGTTTGAAGCAAAGGTAGCTGGGGAGCCTGAGCCAATGAAACTGCCCTCATTAGCTGCCCTTAACTAGTGAAGAGGGCAGGGCCTACCTATCTTATCTTATGGTATCATTTGCTATTCTGTAGAGCCAGTTCTCTATCCTCCTCCTAAGCTCTTTAATGTATCCTGGAGGGTGGACAAAAACAAAGAGCACCTGATCCACAGGGGCATCATTCTATTTTTATAAGCTGCAACCATGAAGTCCCTGAGTCGAATATGGCCAGGGAGTATTGGGGTTGGATTCGAGGGTGCATACCAGTGGCTGTACTGCTTACGAATCAGCCAACATTGCATTCCTTTGCAGGAACTCTGTCACTGTTTCTTAGGAAGTATAACTTTACTTCTTTGCCAGCAGCTGCACAGACATATTTTCCACATTACTCAAGCTTCTGCTAGTGGCCACCTGGATGTGACAGACAGAGTCAAGCCTACACTGAATTAAAAGTTATCAGCCATCTTAATTCATTTCCAGGAAGTTAAAAATTATCCACAATATATTTCCTGATAATATGAAAAACTAAGGATTTTTTTGTCCTATTTTTCAATATTTCCGTTTAGAACATAAATAGATGAGCAGTGCTGATAATGTTCCCTTAAAGTGCTCTGTATGTGGCTGTCTATTTTGTCCTATTTATGTTAACAATGAACTTGAGTGAAGCTAATGAGAAGGTTATTTTAGGGCCTTGGAAACCACAGTAAAGGAAAATGACAGTTCCCATAGAACCGTAGTGTGACTGAAATAGAAAGGTGGTGACTGGCCTCTCTCTATAGAAGCAGGAAAGCCAGGCAGGAGAGGGTTGATGATACCACTTTACAGCATTTGATTTGCTTATTAGTATGTCCAGTCTCTTTCCGTGCAAGTTTTCTGACTGCCGTGGAGACACCGAACAAAAAATTCCATTTCAAAATGACTCAAAGAGATAGGGGCTTCTGCTAGGTCCCCTCTGCATCCCCTCTGTAACACTATTCAGTGTGGTGGGCTTTATACCTGTCAGGGGACCACTGCAGAGAGAAGGAACACATTATGGGGGTGACCATCTTATCACACGTAAGCAAAGGCACACAGAGCAGTAACTGAGGCTGCCCAGAGGGTGACAAAGGAAGAATGCTTTTGTTCTGAGGAACCATATTGAGTGGCAGGACGTTACAGTGAGAGCCACTCAGTGCAGTTTCTGCTAGGGATCACAGACCTGCCAGTCTCCAGCACCCTGGATGAGGCTTCAGGTTTTATATTTAATGTCTCTGATGAATATGGGTCAAGGCAAATAGATTGTTTAAAAGCTCTACTTTCAAACACTGTGAGAACCCACAGGAAGCTGTGACCTGGCTCTTTGGCAAGTGCCTCTGTGAACCACCATCTTTTCTTACCTAGGAGAGTCCTAAGTCTTTGAAAGAGCCAGTGTTCTCCCATCACAGAGTATTCTAGATGTAGATTATTATACAGCAGGAGCACTGTTTACTGATCTTATCTCACTTTATTTTAATGCAACTGGGAGGAAATACTGGTTGTTCTCCCATGCTAGCCAACTCTCTGGCACATTTCTTTTTGTCTCTATGTGTCTTGGGCTCTCCTGTCACTCCCATTTCCCATTGCTCGCATATTGTCTCAGCTATTGGTGAGAACTGAAATCAAGAAACACTCTCACAATCTGAAAGTAAGAAATTATGCATCACAAATAATAGTCTTTTGCTGCAGGATGGTTGACATTTCATTTCTGTGATTAAAATGTATATGGCATCTAGGACTGGATGCAGTGTCTCACATCTGTAATCCCAACACTTTGGGAAACCAAGGTGAGAGGATCACTTGAGCACAGAAATTTGAAACCAGCCTGAGCAGCAGTGAGACGCATTTCTACAAAAAATTTAAAAGTTAACCAGGCGTGGTTGGGTGTGCCTGTAGTCCCAGCTACTTGGGAGGCTGAGATGGGAGGATCACTTAAGCCCAGGAGGTTGAGGCTGCAATGAGCTGTGATTGTACCACTGCACTCCAAGCTGGGTGCAGAGTAAGCCCCTGTCTCAAAAAAAAAAAAACGCTAGCATCCAGGCCCTCATTTCTTTCAATAAGGTTCCAGATTAATGATTTTTAATTACACATTTCCCTTTTGTGATTTCTTTTCAATTTTACTACAGTTCAGATTTCTTTTAAAAGCAAGTTAATTCAGAAAAATGAAAGATACATTTGACAATTTTTGAGTTAACGTAATTAAACATAATTATATTTTATAATTTCCTAAAAAAAAATCTCCAGTGTGTCCTATCTCAGCTATTTAGCAAATGTAATGGGTCTTTTAAACTGAATAACAAAGCAGCTGCTATTTTTACTTTAAAATATCCTGTAAATAATAACTACCTACCTATGGAAAGTTATCTATGTCAAGCAAAAGAATGTGTCTCACTATATTTTACTTTGTGAACACCTTACCATTGAGAGGATGGTCTATATGAAATAAAAAATAGAGTTAAGCTGGGCGCGGTGGCTCATGCCTGTAATCCTGGCACTTTGGGAGGCTGAGGCAGGCAGATCACCTGAGGTCGGGAGTTCGAGACCAGCCTGACCAATATGGTGAAACCCCATCTTAAAAAAAAAAAAATAGAGTTTCGTGCTTATAAATTTAGGTTATTTGTTTATAAGTTGACTTTGGTTGTTTAAATTTTTATGCAGTGCTCTTAGAAACCTACTTTTAATTTCACAAGTTTAAGAGTTTTAATAGACAATGACTGTTCTCATTGATGTGTGGAAATTTCCAACTTTGAGAGCTCAGGTATTTGCGTAATTGATGTGCAAAAATAACTTTAAATTGCTTTTTGTTACATGGCAACTTAGAATAAATTTTCATAATTCATATTAATCATATTATATATGTCATACATAAATGGTTTAATTCAGTTTCTTAGTTGTGAGTTCAGTGTGATTCAGAATGAATTCTGAATATTTAAGGATGGTTAGTGTGCATATTTTTTCTTTCCCTTAGCAGTATTGAATTTAATAAGTGAATAATTGAGAAGTTGCTTCATTGGGCTGTAAACAGATCACTACATCCCTCTTACTGCCACTGGCATAAAGCAGTTAACTCTGAATCACCAACCTAGGAAAGAAAAAAGAAAAAGAATTTTCCTTCAAGAAAAATTCATCATTAATACACCTGTTTAGAAGGTCAGTTAGAAAAGATGAAGACAGGGCAGATTTCTCCACAGTTATTTTATCATTACTGACCTGCCTTACCAGCAGCTTGATACTGAATTTTTCACTCATGGTCAGAGCAGTAACTCCTCCAGTTCCCCTGTTAACACAGATACTCTTGCAATTCAGGAAATTAAATCATACACTGAAGGTGTTTGTTGTCTCATAATCATAATTATGATGATTGACCAAGCTGTGGGGTCTCAGAAGCTCTCACACATTACTGGGAACTATAGAGTTGCCAGCATTGATTGGAGAAGCTGCTGAAAGCCAAATTCCTATCTTACAGGCAGCTGGCAAGAAGAAGAAAAGAAAAAGTTAAAAAAAAAAAAAAAAAAAAAGAGTGAGAGAGAGAGAAAAAAGCCAATTTCCAGCCACTGGTGCTGCTTCTCTGATTTGTTTCCATCCCACAAACCCATCTATTCTCATAGAGCGTTTAATGTTCTATTGCTCATCATTTTATCATATAACTTTGCATGGTTTATATTTCTTAGAATTCAAAGTATGCAGTTTAATTATGTATTTCTGATCTGTCTTAATGAAGGGTAACTCCAATCAGCATTATTTTTACAATGTATTTATGCTGATTGTAAGCCACACTGAGGTTTTAATTTCAACTTGATACTTCATAATTGAGAAGAAAGTACAAATCAGAAAAGCAGAGATGATTTTCAGAGTTATTCTGGAGGGGATTCATACTGACTGTGTGTTAGGGAAGTAGTATAGTATAATGAGTGAGAGCATGGGCTTTAGAGTTTAGCAGATGTGACTCTACTCTTTCTGGCTGGGTGACCTTGGGGAAATTCTTTATTCCCTCTGACATTGAATTTTTTTCTCTGCATTTGGAATAATAAAATCTAGCTGAGAGATACTGCTAGGATTAAATAGGGGAAAAAAATCCAAGTAAAGCATTTGACATAGTGTGTAGCCCATAGTAAACATTTAATATGTGTTATTGTTGTTATTTTTAATGCTACTGTTAATGGTATAATTTATGTAATTATCTGATTTCTCCTAATTCCTGAGTGGGAAATAGTTGAAAAAGGCTTGAAAATATGTATGTTAGCAAACCCTGACTATTGTTTTCTAATAGTAATCAAGTTATTTTTGTAGATTACATGGGCTAGAGTTGAATTTAGATGCTTGACATATTTGGTTTCTGAACCAGATTGCAGTCACGTCACTACAGATTCATTTTCCCTTTAAATTGTAAAAATTAAAACAGTAGTACAGACTCATTTTTAAAACAGCAATCTGATCCAAGATTTTGTAGTTTGTAGAACTGATAATGTTTAATGTTCTCCATGAATTCATGGGGCTTAATAGGAAAGCACACAGAATTTTTAGAGCTTAAACAGACTCTAGAGATACTACTCTAATTCAAACTCTTCATCAAATGAGGAAACTCTGTAGGCAATTTGAATGAAGAATTCAGCTAAGATTCTTTATCTTTGTGTGAGAAGTAGATACAGCTTTGCAAAAGAAAGAGGTACCTAATAATGATTAAATTGTTACCATTGCTTCAAATTTTCATCTGATTGTTATGAATGCCCATCAAATAAATTTTAGAGCTGCCATCAATGTATATACTATTCTGTGTATTTTCTCTTAATATTATTATCCTGTATTTATTTGTTTATTTTTATTTATCTTTTTGAGACGGAGTTTCACTCTTGTTACCTAGGCTGGAGTGCGATGGCATGATCCCAGCTCACCGCAATCTCCGCTTCCCAGGTTCAAGCGATTCTCCTGCCTCAGACTCCCGAGTAACTGGGATTACAGGCATGAGCCACCACGCCCAGCATATTATCCTTTATTTTTAAATTGCTACATAAAGTTACCCTGTTTGAACTGCATGGTTTGCTTGCTCATTCCCATGTTGTTGGGCATTTGAGTTTTCCCTACTTTTTCCTAATATAAATAGAACTGCTCGCTGGGTGTGGTGGCTCATGCCTATAATCCCAGCACTTTGGGAGGCCGAGGTGGGCAGATCACGAGGTCAAGAGATTGAGACCATCCTGGCCAACATGGTGAAACCCTGTCTCTACTAAAAAATATAAAAATTAGCTGGGTGTGGCAGCACATGCCTGTAGCCTCAGCTACTCAGAAGGCTGAGGCAGGAGAATTGCTTGAACCCTGGAGGCAGAGGTTGCAGTGAGCTAAGATCATGCCACTGCACTCCAGCCTGGCACCTGGTGACAGAGCAAGACTTTGTCTCAATAAATAAATAGAACTGCTATACACATTTTTTTTTTTGAAGTAGACAGGGTCTTGCTTTGTTGTCCAGGCTCGTCTTGAATTCTAAGCTTCAAGCTGTCCTCCTGCCTGGGCCTTCCAAAGTGTTGGGATTACAGGCCTGAACCACCACGCATGGCTGCTATGCACGTCTTTTATTAGATTACTCCCCTGCAATTCCCCTACCCCAGTTAATTCCTAGGGGGATATTCCCACAAATTAATCAAGATACAGTATTACAGTACATTCTAGTTACTGGTAATTAGGCTTAAACTCACTTCACAAGTAGCTTGATATTGTAAACTCAAATACTAGAGATTTCACTAAATATGGGTCTTCTTAGATGGCTGCTTTTTGTTAGGCAGAAAATCTTTTAACTGCATGGAATGAGTTACAAAGAGAGTTTTTTAAGGTAAAGAAAGGAAGGAAGGCTTGAGAAGACCCTGGGGAAATTTGACTCTTATAATTTCTCCTGAGTCTGATTTTCAGAGTGTTATTTTGTTTTCTTACACAGTATATCAGGCACACTCCAATTTTTTAAAGTGGAGATACAGCAAAGTTATTGAAAAAGAAGGAAAAAAGGTAGAGATAGAACTATTTAAAAGACAAATTTATAGTTTAGATTAACCATAAATAGGTTTCTCTCCATTAGTGCAGAGGCGAGCATGTTTTGGACTTAACATCACATAATTCTTTTGTTACAGAGATCCACTTTCATTTCTCAGACCTTAAATACAGACGGGAGTTTCAGTCTTTATAGCAGTCCTGCTGCCAGATACAATTCAGCCTTGATGGGAAGGAAGTCTTGTGGCCAGATGGGTGGAGATCCATGTACAAGGCCATAAAGATAAAATTGGAAAGAAGAAAATTAAAACTATAAGGGCCTCAGGACCAGGCTCTGTAACAAAGATGAACCTGATTATAGGCAACTGCCTGTTCTGAGTAGGGGCTTCTTTAGAATTATTAAGGAAATACATCTCTTATTTTTATTTTTAGTTTAATTTATTTTTGGAATATATAGTAAATTCACATGGATCAAAATTCAAATGAAAATTCTCCTTCCAACTGTGGTCCCCAGCCACTCCTTTCTTCTCCCTAGAAGCAACCAGTATTACTGATTATGTAATTATCCTTCCAGAATTATTTCATACATTCTACAAGAGAGAGTGTGTGTGTGTGTACATGAATGTTTCTGTGTAACCATACATATGTATTTTCTTATTTTAATGAGTGGTTACAGAATATAGACACTGTTGCTTTTTCACCTAACACCAAATCTTGGAAATTATTCTCTATTCCTAGAAAGAACGCTTTTGCATTCTTTGAAAGCACTTTAAAAATGGCATGCGTCTACAGCAGGTTAAAGTAATTCTAATGCATGGATTAAGCCTATTACATAATAGCTTTCAAGAAATTGTTATTTCCTGTAGCACCCCGAGAATACAGAAAAGAAAAGGTGGGGGGAAAGGAATGTGCTAGGCACAGTGGCTTACGCCTATAATCCCAATATTGGGACGCCGAGGCATACAGATCACTTGAGGTCAGAAGTTTGAGATCAACTTGGCCCACATAGTGAAACCCTGTCTCTACTGAAAATGCAAAAAAAAAAAAAAAAGGAATGTTTGTTGATTAAATGAGGGAGAGAGTGAATTGCTTTATTAATTTAAGGTGCAAATAGGAAGAGGCAGAAAACTAAAAATTACCTGAAGCTCTGAGACTGTTGACCTAACCCTGACTCTAGGATGGCATCATAAAATGCATATTTGTTGGGAGATGTCAGTAGGAAGAGATGTCTTGGAGGTTGGGGGAAGAATGGAGTTATGAGATGGCCTTCAGGCTCCAAGAGTCAGGAGATATGGCCACCATTTCACTGTGATAGGGCTCTAGGACTTGGAACAAGTGAGTTTAGGTCCTTTCTTGAAATGCAAAAAGAGGGGTTGGAGTAAATTATTCCAATGGACCCTTTTAGCTCTTAAATTATGTTGTTTATAATTTTGAAATTTCCCGTCTGATCACCAATTTGCACACTTGTTATGCCGAAATTGTATTTGTAAATACATTAAAAATGAGGTGTCCTTTCTTTTTTATTTTTATTTATTTATTTTTGAGACAGGGTCTCACTCTGTCACCCAGGCTGGAGTGCAGTGGCACAATCATTGCTCATTGCAGCCTCAAACTCCTGGGCTCAAGCATTCCTGCCCCAGCTTCCTGAGAACTACAGGGCATGAGCCATTGCACCACGCTTGTCCTTTTTTTTTTTTTTTTTTTTTGAGACAGAGTCTTGCTCTGTCACCCAGGCTGGAGTGCAATGGCATGATCTCTGCTCACTGAAACTTCCTTCTCCCAAGTTCAAGCAATTCTCCTGCCTCAGCCTCCTGAGTAGCTGCGATTACAGGTGTCCACCACCACACACATCTAATTTTTGTGTTTTTAGTAGAGACGGGGTTTCAACATGTTGACCAGGCTAGTCTTGAACTCCTGACCTCAAGTGATCCGCCCACCTCATCCTCCCAAAGTGCTGGGATTACAGGTGTGAGTCACTGCACCCAGCCCTCATCCTTTCTTTAAGATAATAAAAAAACCACACAGGTTATTGGTAACAATGTGATTGTTAAGATAACAAAATTAGACTGTTAGAAATTGTTTGCAATGATTATATTCCTCACAAAAATTTATTGGCTAAACTGTTAAGATAGAAGCAGATTTACATGGGTAGGGCTAAATATCGCACACACTGACACATTTTTAAAGAATTAAAGCTCTGTATTTTTAACCTTTTATCAGATAGATAAAGATATTATAATATTAAAGTTATTCACTAGTAAGTATAATTGTTATAAATGATAATGTATATGTTTAACAATATTTAATTATCAAGATAGTAGCTAATAGTAAATATAATTCAGAGTAAAATCTTTTTTTTTCTTCTTTATTTTAGTTAAGTTTGAGAGAGAAGCTAGTAAATACTGGGACACATTTTACAAGATTCATAAGAATAAGTTTTTCAAGGATCGTAATTGGCTGTTGAGGGAATTTCCTGAAATTCTTCCATTTGATCAAAAAACTGAAGAGAAGGCAAGAGAATCATCATGGGATCACATAAAAACTAGTGCTACAAATTGTTTCTCAAGAATGCACTGTCCTACTGTGCCTGAAGAAAAAAGTCATTATGTGAAAAATTATGGCCCTTCAGAAGGTCAAAGCAAAACAGAATCTGATTTTTCCAACCTAGACTCTGAAAAACCCAAAAAAGGACCTATGAAGACTGAATTGTTTCCTGGTAGCAACGCTAGTTTCAGGATACTAGAGGTACTGTGTTCAAGGGACAAAAATGGGAGGTGACAAATGATATGAAAATGTATATTCTGTAGTATTTTATTAATAATACAGATTTTTTTGGGTAGAAAACTGTCAAATCTAAATAAGCATTCAGTATACTTTTGTGCATAAATAATATTTAAGGGACTCATGTCTTTAATCAGTCAAGTTTTAAGCTTGTGGTTTAAATTTGGTTTGTTGCTTTTAAAAAAAAAAAAAGTTGTTTTCATTTTAATCTGAGGGCCGTTTTAAGTACCAATTAAGTTTTGGCCTGAATTTTTACTCTGTTTGTCATTACCACTTTTTAGGTGAAATGGAAATAAGTGAGATATATAATTTGCTATAATCTGGTAGACTTTGGTCTTTTATTTTTAAAACTAAACCCTGTCTTTCTGATTATAAAGGCAATGTATATTGATTAGAGAGAATTTGCTAATGAGGAGATAAATTATCAACAATCCTACAAAGGATTTAACCACTATTAACATTTTACTGACCTCCTTTTTCTTCTTTTTTTTGAGACGGAGTTTTGTTCTTGTTTCCCAGGCTAGAGTGCAATGGTGCCATCTTGGCTCACTGCAATTTCTGCCTCCCAGGTTTAAGCAGTTCTGCCTCAGCCTCCAGAGTAGCTGGGATAACAGGCTCCCACCACCACACCCAGCTAATATTTTTGTATTTTTAGTAGAGACAGGGTTTCACCATGTTGGCCAGGCTGGTTTTGAACCCCTGGCCTCAGGTGATCCGCCCACCTCAGCTTCCCAAAGTGCTGGGATTACAGGCATGAGGCACCGCGCCTGGCTGACTTTTTCTTCTTTTGTTTATATACTGTACACGTATTTTGGGTTTTGTTTGTTTCTATTTAACACGGTATCATAAGCAGTTTTGACTGACTTTAAAAATTCTCTATAAATACTTTCATGGCTACAAAATATGTGGAGTACTATAGTTTTACTTATCTATTTTCACACTACTGGACATTTTAATTGTTTTCAGGTTTTCTGAACCAAACGTCTTTGGGTATAGACTTTAGCTGCATTTTCTTTTATTGTTTTAGGTTAGATTTTCTAGTTCATAATTTATGAAGATTTTTAATACTCTTAAAACATATTGCCCAGTTGCTTTCCAAGAAGTTGTACTAATACCATTCCATGATGGTATATGTCTGTTTCATCACACCCTTATTGATTGAAATATTCTTATTTTAATGTTTTCCACTTTGTTAGACAAAAATTGTACCTTGTTTTAATATGCATTTATTTGATTACTAAATAGGTCACATACTTCTTCAAATGTTTAGAATATTTTGTACTTCTTTTGTGTTCTGTCCATTTATTTTCTCTGCTCATCTGTTTTTTTTCTAATGAGGCCTGCCCTTTATCATATTTATTGCAGGTTTTTTTCACAGTGTATTGTTATTTTTTAATTTGGTGTATTTTGGGTTTTGGTGTGTAAAAATTTTAAATGTTTCCATAGTCCGATTTCTTAGTGTTATTCCTGTAATTTATTTCATTGCTTTTTTGTTTAGAAAACTCTGCTATACCCAGAGATCCAATAAGTTTCTAATGATTTTTTTTTAATAGAAAATCTGACATCGGTGACAAAAATTTAACCTTGCTTTTTTGATATTTGCTTGTTCTTTTGATTTTAGGTTGGTTGTGGAGCTGGAAATAGTGTTTTTCCAATTTTGAACACTTTGCAGTGAGTTTTATGAGTTTTTTTCCTTCAGAATTTTACATATTTATGGAATGTTGAGAAATTCTGGGAAAATACTGTTATGTGTATGCCAATAGTATTTCTAATTCTTATACGAACAATGGCTCAAGCAGTTTTCAAAAGAAATGTCTTAACCAACTGTCTACTTTCATGTGAACTGGGAATTACTCTCAAAATAGTGTTTCATAGCCACAGGTTGTCCACCATTGTTTTGAAGTAATTTTTTTTTTTTTTTTTGAGACGGTGTTTCGCTCTTGTTGCCCAGGCTAGAGTGCAACGGTGCGATCTTGGCTCACTGCAACCTCCGCGTCCCGGATTCAAATGATTCTGCTGCCTCAGCCTCCCCAGTAGCTGGGATTACATGCATGCGCCACCATGCCTGTCTAATTTTGTATTTTTAGTAGAGACAGGGTTTCTCCATGTTAGTCAGGCTGGTCTCGAACTCCCAACCTCAGGTGATTCGCCCGCCTCAGCCTCCCAAAGTGCTGGGATTACAGGTATGAGCCACCGCGCTCAGCCTTTTGAAGTAATTGTTTAAGCTTGTGTATATATGGGTGAGAGGATAAAAAAAACAAGGAAGCGGACCAGGCACGGTGGCTCACGCCTGTAATCCCAGCACTCAGGGAGGCTGAGGCAGATGGATCACCTGAGGTCAGGAGTTCGAGACCAGAGTGACCAACATGGTGAAACCCCACCTCTATTAAAAATACAAAATTAGCCGAGCATGGTGGCGCATGTCCGTAATCCCAGCTACTTGGGAGGCTGAGGCAGGAGAATTGCTTGAACATGGGAGGCAGAGGTTGCAGTGAGCCGGGACTTCACCATTGCACTCCAGTCTGGGCAACAAGTACGAAACTCTGTCTCCAAAAAAGACAAAAACAAAAAAAACAAAGAGGAAGCGATTTCATCCTTCCACTGAGCTGTGGACTGCTAAACTTCAGAGACTGTTTACTCCTCCTGGATACTTAGATGTCATTTTACACATAGAGAATTGAATTTAAAGCTTACAACTTAACCCTCATTTCATCATCCCTCTGAAGCAACACCCTGTATAAGACGTTTGCATGCCAAATCATTGTGTCTAGGCTTAAAATTGTTTGGAGGTAGCAGCAACTAATCCTACGACTCAAAAAAGCAGAGGTCGGTTATAGCAACAGAGATGTGCTCCAGGCTTGCCCTTCCTATTCACCATTTCACCTCTGTCTTTTACTGTTTCCATGATGAAAACACAAAACTCTTCAAACACCTTTTATCTCTGGCCAATCTGCCAAGCTCTATTCTTTTTTAAGTTTATACAATAGCATTCACATTATTTTTCCATTATAAAACCAACATTAGCACATTGCAGAACATTTCTGTTAGAGGAAAAGGGGAGGGAGAGAATCACTCATCATCCCCACCATCCTAACATAGCCACCAACGAAATTTTTGTTTTAATTCCTTTCAGTTTTCATGCATATTTTTAAATGATGTGATCTTCTAAACTTTTCATTATGAAAATTTTAAAGCATCCAGAGCATGTTGCAGTGGCCCACACCTGTGATCCCTTTGGGAGGACAAGGCAGGCGGATCACTTGAGGTCAGGAGTTTGAGACCAGCCTGGCCAACATGGTGAAACCCTGTCTCTACTAAAAATGCAAAAAGTAGCTGGGTATGGTGGTGCACACTTTTGTAATCCCAGCAACTTGGAAGCTGAGGCAGGAGAATCACTCGAACCCAGGAGGTGGAGGTTTCAGTGAGCCGATATCACACCACTGCACTCCAGCCTGGGTGACAAAGTAAGAGACTCTGTCTCAAAAAAAAATTTTTTTTGAGATTACAGACATCTGCCACCACACCTGGCTATTTTTTTTTTTTTTGTATTTTTAGTAGAGACGGGGTTTCACTATGTTAGCCAGGCTGGTCTCAAATGCCTGACCTTGTGACCTGCCCGCCTTAGCCTCCCAAACTGCTGGGATTACAGGCGTGAGCCACCGTGCCCGGCAAAAAAATAAAAATAAATAAAAAAGGCATTCAGAAAAGCAAAGAGTACAATTAATTTCGATATGCCCACCACCTCAGTTCAACAATTACCAATATAATGCCAACATCATGATACTTTATCTTGGATTATTCAGGATGTAGCTCCCAAAATTCAGTATACTCTCTATATTATTATAAACCTAACAATGAATAGTGAGTGTGTCCGTATTATCATTTGATAACCAGCTAATGTGGCCAGGCATGGGTGATGCTGGTAAATTTATAGTTTTGAATGCCCTTTCTCTTTGTGTATTTATTAGTTTTGTTTTTCTTTTTCTAATTTCTGGGCCGAAATTTCCAATTTCCTTATGCCACATAGCCATATTTCTTTACCCCAGTGATCTCTAAGCTTATGATACACATAAATATACTACATTGGCAGTTGATTGTGTGTTACTTTATGACAGATCTCAAGATATTATTTAGCATGTCATTTCTTTATGCCTTCCTTGTCTCTCCAACCACTTTTTATATCCCTTAAGGTAGCGGGCATATTTTATCCTAATCTGATTTCCCAGGTTGCCTAACAGTACAGCATAGAGCTCAGTACATACTAACTGATTCTCTGATTCCTCCACTTGCTAGTTGTATTTTTCCCCGTCTGCTTCTCCCTTCAACTTACAATTGCAAGCTCTTCGTTCCTCACACCCTAACTCTTCTTGGCTGTATCTTTCTTTACCTCATACCCATGTTTCAGAAATCACTGTATCTCAATAACCTGAGATAATTAATTCATCTTTAAAAGGCAACCAATGATTAGCCTTCCAAAGGGATGATTAGACTTTTTTTTTCTGCTTAAGAAATTATGTTTTACTACTTTTAGAGAGTATAGGATTAATGTTTTACATTTTCAGAATATTTTACCATAATTAGACCTCTGAAATGGAGAGATCATATCATTCTCCAAGGATCATTTAATCCATAAACCCCCTGCCAAGGGACTGCTTGGTGGTGTGGTGGTAGTAGTGATATTTACCTGTTTGCTGGGAGAAGAGCCAAGGTAGTCAGCTGATTTTATAGAAAGGTTCTGAAAATCATTGGGTGGTCACAAGACATCAACTTGGGAATTCCATCTCAGAGGTCATGCTGCCACCTTGTCAGGACACTTGGCAAATGGCACATGCTTTCCTTTAGCTCCTAGACTGTTCTATATCTATGGGTATTTGGTAACTACTGCCCAAAAGTAGACTGCAGACCTTTTATAATGAGCTAGACATACCAGCGTCCAGAAAAGCATTTTGAGCTATATGGAAGCTTTTTGTTTTGTTGTTGTTGTTGTTGTTTGTTTTTAGAGGACTATGTTAGTTTTTAAGTTCCTGGAAGCCAAAAGCAATCTCTTTTAATAATAATAGTGATAATAATAGCAACAACAATTATAATAATGACTAACATTTATTGAGTGCTTACTCTGAGTCAGGCACCTTTCTGGAAACTTTAGCTATAAGAATCCATTCATGTGATAGAATATGTTAGGAAGAATTAAAAAAAAAAAAGAATCCATTCAGTTCAAACAACCACCTTAGATGCCATGTTTATCTCTTTTTTAAAGACGAGGGAACTGAATTAAAGAAGAGATTAAGCAACTAGCCCAAGGTCATGCAACTAAGTAGTAAAGCTAAGAATCAAACCTCAGGCTGTGGTTCCAAAGCCCTTACCCTTAACCATTAGCCAAATAGTGCTATAGGTATCTGAGTGTTTCCTGAGAACATTTCAAATGCATTTCAAACCACCCAGCAAATTACAAGTCACAATTACGTGGATTTCATAGGAAACAACAGAGGAACATGCTGAAGTAAAGTGTTATTTTTATGTGAGACAGATGAGAAAAGACCAAGCAGTACAAGTTTTAACTTTGGTTCAGTACTGCTTAGCTTTTCATAACCAAATCCTGTTCATCATACTTTAACTTATTTGGATAGATCTTAAATTGAATGCAAATATCTAGTGCCATAGAATGAGTGAATTATAGGTGAGCATATTCATCAATGAGTTGCCTTTAAGAATGTAATCTGAGGCCAAGCACCGTGGCTCATGCCTGTAATCCCAACACTTTGGGCGTCCGAGGTGGGTGGATCACCTGAGGTCATGAGTTTGAGACCAGCCTGACCAACATGGTGAAACCCCATCTCTACTAAAAATACAAAATTAGCTGGGCGTGGTACAGCATGCCTGTAATCCCTGCTACTTGGGAGGTTAAGGCGAGAGAATTGCTTGAACCCAGGAGGCAGAGACTGCAGTGAGCTGAGATTGTGCCGTTGGTCTCCAGCCTGGGCAAGAAGAGCAAAATGCCATCCCCCTAACTAAAAAAAAAAAAAAAGAATACAACCATATAACTAGAGCCTGGGTCAGATTTTGCTAAATGCATATTTGGGCTTGTATTCCATATTTATTTACTTAGAAGTTTAGAAGTTCACCTGCTTGGAATACCTCTTGAGTCAGATTAGAAGTCTTAATGATGTGTTTCAAGGCCCACCTTTATATCTTGCCGTATACCAGTTTGGGGTCTCAGGATTAGTGCTACTTCTCATCCCTGGCATGTGACTCCCACCTCTAAACTCTTCAGCCATTTCCCCTTCTCCTCACTTAACAATGTCATCCTCCTCCTTCAGAACTTTTAAGACTTATACCTCAGGGTGCTGGCCCTCTCCATACCCCTGTAGAAGTTGTGTAAAACCAATTATGTCCCCAACTAGACTATAAAACCTATGAGACCCAGGACCATCCTTACTGTTTTATGACATGCTGACCTCTTTCTATGATTCAGACGTGGTACTAAGCAACATGATGCAAGGATTATTTGATACTAGCATACACAGCATCATCAGCAGGAGTATGGGCTACAAAATTCAGAGTATATGGTTGCCTTAAGTAACCATGGTCCAGCCATCATTACTGAATTTCAAATAAAGACCAAACAGAACACATTTAACTTGAGAAGAAGCCAATTAAAAATCATACTGCCTATTGTCCAGGCACAGTGGCATGCATCTGTAGCTCCTGCTACTTGGGAGGTTGAGGTGGGAGAATCACTTGAGCCCCAGAGGTTGAGGATGCAGTGAGTCGTGCTTGTGCCACTGCACTCCAGCCCGAGTGACAGAGCGAGACTCTGTCTCAAAGCAAAGCCGGGGCGGGGAGGGTGGAAATACTTATTAACAAGTCAAACCTACTATTTCCTTTCTTCCCTAGTTTGAGCATATCTGGACTCCAGATTTAAATATTTCTTCTGGCCAAACACAGTGACCCACACCTATAATCCCAACAGTTTGAGAGGCTGAGGCAGGAGGATCATTTGAGAACAATAGTTCAAGATCAGCCTGGGCAACATAGTGAGACCCCATATCTACAGAAAAATTTTAAATTAGCTGGGCATGGTGGGGCACATCTGTAGTCCTAGCTACTCAGGAGGCTGAGGAAGGAAGATTGCTAGAGCCTAGGAGCTCAAGGTTATAGGTAGCTATGGTCACGTAACTACACTCCAACCTAGGCAACAGAGCAAGACCCTGTCTCTAAAAAAACAAATCAATATTTCTTCCATCTTCATAGGAACTCTCCAGAGTCCTTTCTTTATTGTTGTGATTTTGCTTCTGGAGCTGTGGAGCTCGTAAAGGTATGCTACTCCTGGGAATCATACCAGCTAATGCCTGTGGTGTTACCCCAGAATAATAAAAGTTGTTTTGATTTTAAGATCACTAGAGGCCCAGTGTAGTGGTTCATACCTGTAATCCCAACACTTTGGGAGGCCGAGGTGGGCGGATCACCTGAGGTCAGGAGTTCCAGACCAGCCTGGCCAACATGGTGAAACCCTGTCTCTACCAAAAATAAAAAATTAGCTGGGTGTGGTGGCACACTCCTACAGTCCCAGCTACTCAGGAGGCTGAGGCAGGAGACTCGCCTGAACCCGGGAGGCAGAGGTTGCAGTGAGCAGAGATCATGCCCCTGCACTCCAGCTTGGGCTACAGAGCGAGACTTCATCTCAGGAAAAAAGATCACTAGAAAGGCCAACAGCATACAAGAAATGACCAGAAAGGGTACTGACCTACAAAATTCAGAATGTATGCCTGCCCATGAATTATTGTTGTCCAAACAGAACTTCTTTAAGTTCAGAAACTGCAACCCAGAGCAGGCCTCTAACTACACTACCTACTAACTCAGAAACCCTACCCTCCTCCACTTTTAAAGTTAAAGAGGGATTGTGAAGGATATTTGTTATCAAGGCCAAGGGCTAGCCTTAATATTTTTAGGGCAGCTTGAAATAAGCTAACAATACTGAATTGGAAAAAAAGTGTTCAGATTGACAGAGGAAAGGCTTTTGGGAGAAAAGGTTAAAATTTTGACCTTTTTATTAAAAAAAAAAAAAAAAAATCCCAGAAGTCTACTAACTCCTCTTTTTGCTTTCTGTTCCTTTATCATGACAGTCACACTCGTCCTACAGAGCAGCCCAGTGTTTTGCCTTTGTTCATGATGTATGTGATGATGGCTTACCTTACCCTTTTCCAGATGGGATCTTGGATGTCATTCTCCTTGTCTTTGTGCTCTCTTCTATTCATCCTGACAGGTAAATGAAGATGAAAGGTCAAAGCAGATGGGTAAAGCTCCTTTATCAGTAGTGGTTTTCAGAACTATCAAAGCAAAAATGACAATTTTTGAATTTATTATTTAGTGAACGACATTATGTATAATATGTAGCCTTTTAAAGGCAGTTTTTCCTTTCTTCGTACTTTTAGAAAGAAACTGGTCAGACTACTTCATTAATGAGCTTTCTGTCACTGTCAGAATGAAGTGAGCATATTCTGGCAAGACACATACCTATTAAAAGTGACAGTGCTTCAAGGAAATTACAAATTCAGAACAACCTAATAGACTCCCAAGAGGGAAATTCTACTTGGTGATCAGAAACAAACATCTTTAGTGTAGTGTCTTCCTGAATGTTCACGAAGAGGTGGGCTTGGGATCTGTTTGGCTTCACAAAGGCCTGTTGATGCGCTTTAAAAATTTTGTTTTAAAGGTGCATACGAGGGAATTAGGAGTTACTAAGATTTGCCAGATTATCCTTGGATCTTTATGATCTAAAGTTAGCCTGATGCCATCATTTAAATATTTATGACTTAAATTTTCATACAGTGTTTTAAAATTATAAATATAGCTTTTCTCCAGAGAGAAAACATGAAGAGATATTACCAGCAATTAAAATTATTACCTTTCTTAAAATCTTGCCACCTTCTATGTATGAAAGCGCATATATGGTAAGTATCGGGTCTGTGCTTTCACAAGGTTTCTTAAAATTGGGTTCTCACGGTTTCCTGGTAGGAGATACAGACTTGTCTGTTGTCAACCACTTTTTGTTTGATAAGTGTGACCCTTTTCCATAGAAACCGAGTTACCGTGTGCTTCTTTCTTTTCAATTAAAAGGCAACTAGGACCCTTCACAATTCTTTTACTTCCCATTCAGAAATGAGTACTTTGATTACTTGTAGAAGAACAAATTCCATTTCCAAATAAATATGAAAGACAGATACATAAGCACCTAGTGAAATATGTCAGGTTTCATGAAGCTACTGTTTCCTCCCAGTTTCTGGAACCTATTTCTTTCTGCTAATCTGTTTAGACAGTAGGCATTGTTCAGGTACTAATAGAAAGATATCATCTATGTGTTTTGTTTCCTTATATGAACAGTTAAAAGGATAAAGTAGGTGGATAGAGAATAAGATTTCCTATTTGACACCCATAACAAGAAACATTTAAATTCTAAATATAACCACAGAAAGACTATTTGAAATTAGTTCAGGTAATGTATTTTCTCGTCATCTGAATTGAATGTTAAAGAGAAGAGAAAGGTTGGGTGCAGTGGTTCACTCCTGTAATCCCAGCACTTTGGGAGACCGAGGTGGGTGAATCACCTGAGGTCAGGAGTTCGAGACCAACCTGGTCAACATGATGAAACCTCGTCTCTACTAAAAAATATAAAAAATGGCTGGGCGTGATGGCTCACACCTGTAATCCCAGTACTTTGGGAGGCTGAGGCGGGCAGATCACCTGAGGTCAGGAGTTTGAGACCAGCTGTAGCTAACATGGTGAAACCCCATTTCTATTAAAAAATACAAAAAATTAGCCGGGCGTGGTGGTGTACGCCTGTAATCCCAGCTACTTGGGAGGCTGTGGCAGGAGAATCGCTTGAACCCAGGAGGCAGAGGTTGCAGTGAGCCAATACCATACCATTGCACCCCAGTCTGGGCAACAAGAGCGAAACGCTGCCTTAAAGAAAAAAAGAGAGAGAGAAGAAAAAGGAAATACCTTGGGAAGATCACTTCTATAATACAATATTTCATTCTATTTATTATAAAATTGATTCAGATGTATCATGTCAGCAGCCACTGGCTTACCTACATAGAAATGATCTAGAAATAAGGTGAATGAATAGAAAGGGGGAGATGCTAACTTTTTTTAAAAGGCAAGGCAGGCCAGGCATGGTAGCTCACATCTATAATCGCAACACACTTTGTGAGGCCAAGGCAGGAGGATCGCTTGAGGCCAGGAGTTCAAGATCAGCTTTGCCAACATGGTGAAACCGCATCTCTACTAAAAATTCAAAAATTAGCTGGGTGTGGTGGCACACGCCTGTGATCCCAGCTACTAGGTAGGCTGAGGCAAGAGAGTAGTTTGAACCCAGGAGGTAGAGGTTGCATTGTGCCAAGACTGTGCCACTGAACTCCAGCCTGGGCAATAAAGCGAGACCTTGTCTCAAAAATAAAAAATAAAAGGCTGGATGCTGTGGCTCACACCTGTAATCCCAGCACTTTGGAAGGCCAAGGCTGGTGGATCATCTGAGGTCAGGAGTTCAAGACAAGCCTGGCCAACATGGTGAAACCCTGTCTCTACCAAAAATACAAAATTAGCCGGGTGTGGTGGCACATGCCTGTAGTCCCAGCTACTTGGGAGGCTAAGACAGAAGAATTGCTTGAACTTGGGAGGCGGAGGCTGCAGTGAGCCGAGATTGTGCCATGGCATTCCAGCCTGGGCAAGACAGAGCGAGACTCCATCTCAACTAAATAAATAATAAAAATGCAAAAATTATTCAGGCAAGGTAGTGCATGCCTGTAATCCCAGCTACTTGGGAGGCTGAAGCAGGAGAATGGCTTGAACCCGGAAGACAGAGGTTGCAGTGAGCCAAGATCACGCTACTGTACTCCAGCCTGGGCAACAGAGTGACTAAGACCCTGTCTCAAAAAAAGAGAAAAATAAAGGCAAGGCAATCTCTATAGGATCACTTAGACTATAGTAGTAGATTCAACCCCAGAAAAGTTCTAGAAATGTAGCATCTTGGTAGCCTGGAAAATTCAGGCACAAGCCGGAGGGCCCAGCTTAAGTGAGAATAAGTTGTAGGTGGCTACAAAAGAAGAGCGAGTTGTCCTTCTTGTCCCTGAAATGAAAGTACAAAATATTACAGAGCCAAGCATAAAGGAAGCAGTCAGTACATTTTTTATCTCTTCTTTTCCTTCTCTTCTCCCTCTATCCAGAGATAAGTGAAGACAGCAGAGTTGGCTCAAGTAGGATGAAGACAGAAAAGGGACTTCGTACCATTCCTGTCTTGTCTATCTCACCCCAGCCCCCTCCCACCTGCAGTTCTCAGGAACTGGCTCAGATACGTACTATGAACCAGGACGAAATGATCAAGAAAAGTAGCTCCCGCTCCTTGGCTCTATTTTCAACCCCAGACATTAAAGGATAGTTGGGAGGAAAGGACTTGCAGAAGGAGGTGGCTACATTTTAAAGTGTTTATTATTTTTTTTTCTGCATTTTACTTTCATGCTTGTTTGACTAATAGTTACAGAAATATTTTGCTCTGTACATAAAAGTTATCCCAAAAGTGAATATTTTAAAGTTTAGATATGATTTTCTTTCATTGGCAAAGCCTACGATATAAGCACAGTGTGAAAATAACCTGTCATAGAATAAACAAACAATAATTTTATTTTTTTCTTTTATGTCCTTATGTTCTAGTTTTTTTAAAGGGCTTTTCACCTAATCATGCCACCTCCTTCTGTCCTACTTCTCTTGTTTTATAGCTGCTTTCATTTTCTCAGTATCTACTTCCTTCATAACATGACATAATCTGGCCTTTACCTCACTCTTCCACTGAACAGTGTTTTAATTGGAAGGAATTTACAGATTGTATGATCTAAACTTTTCATTATTTTCAAATAAGAAAACCTCAGCAGCTTTAAGTAGCTTAAATGAAGCAGAGACAACAAGGATTTAGCACAGAAGCTGCCATTTACCATTCTCTGCCCATTGCAGACATTGATAATCGATTTTGTACTCTGTAACTCCCAATGAGCTTTATGAGTCCTTCTCAGAGCTCTGTAGGCAGCCAATGCTGTCACTCAGCATTAATATGAGATCTGAAATCTATGCCATCCCTGGCCCATAATCACACATAAGGCCATGAACATTTAGCCAAAAACACTAAATCAGGAACAGCTATAAGGGGTTATATTTGACTGGAAGCCAGATAAGTAGAATAAACAGTAAAGGAGAAAAGCAAAGGCTCCCTGCTGTTGAGCTAGGACTTGGAATGTGAATAAAATTTAAATAGAGAGTAAGGAGGAGAGAATTCTTTGAGGGGAAACCATGTGAGCAAAGGCAGAGGCTGCTCAAAGCCAAGCATGACAGTTTGGCTAGGGGAGCTGCTTCAGATTGGAAAGCTGTTGGAAAGATTAATTGGGGTCATTAGTAAGAGATCTTAAGAGCTCAACTAAGAAATTAAAATATTATCCTATGGATTAAAATCATGGAAGTTTTTAAGCAAGGAGATGATTTGACAAAATTATCATTTTAAGCAGAATTATTCATTGATAACATGCAGGAAGGATTGACAGGGAGAATAATATAGCATGTTAGGAAGCGGATTTGTTTCCAGGCCTAAGGAGATAGGGTTGGTACTAAGGGAGTACCAATGGGAAACAAAAAGACAGGAAATATCAAAGATGTCATTAAAAATAAAAATCAAAAAAAGAGGATATAGAATTTTATGGCCACATGGAGAGGATAGGAGAAAAATAATTTCTCTTTCATGAGGTGAATGATGGTACCTCTGAACTAAATAAAGTCAAAAGGAGAACGAACTTGTTTTGGAGGAAAGATATTCCCTCTCTAGATATTGTAGGGCCAGGCGCAGCGGTTCACGCCTGTAATCCCAGCACTTTGGGAGGCCGAGGTATGTGGATCATGACGTCAGGAGTTTGAGACCAACCTGACCAACAACCTATCTCTAGTAAAAATACAAAAATTAGCTGGGTGTGGTAGCACATGCCTGTAATCTCAGCTACTCAGGCTGAGGCAGGAGAATCGCTTGAACCTGGGAGGCAGAGGTTGCAATGAGTCGAGATAGTGCCGTTGCACTCTAGCGTGAACGACAGAGCAAAACTCCATCTCAAAAAAAAAAAAAACAACATATGTACAACTTGAGATGCTTTGGCATATTTTTTATCTTGCAAGGAAAATGAAGCACACTCAGATTTTGTCTATCTCAGAACTACCTTAATTTGCTGTAAGTACCAGGAAACGTCTGTGGTTTTGAAGTTTAGCTTTGACATACATCAAGCTCTGTGAAGTTACCACTCTGGTCATTTGGGTGATTTCTTGATACTCTAGGACTTTTGAATCTAGTCATCTAACAAGTTGGTATTCTTTTCTCCTTCTTTACAAAACACTTGTGTTTTTGTTACCCTTAAGTTTATGTTTTAGATTTCTTTGGCCTTGTTAAGCTTTTCTTATTTTGTCTTTAACAAAGTTAAATCCAGCATGTAAAACAAGATTTCCACAAACTGGGTATCTTTTTAATACTTTGTTTTCAAAGGATGCAGGATGTTGTAAACCGACTCTCCAACTTACTGAAACCTGGGGGAATGCTGTTATTTCGAGACTATGGAAGATATGATAAGACTCAGCTTCGTTTTAAAAAGGGTAATAGTATATCAGTTTGAGATCATTTTTAAGTGTTCTAAAGAATGCCTTGTTTATATTTCACATCAAAGTATTTAGTTGTTTCTTTTTAAAGGAATGCCTTTAAAAGTTTCTCTTTTCACAATTTTTTTCAGGACATTGTTTATGTGAAAATTTTTATGTTCGAGGAGATGGTACCAGAGCATATTTCTTTACAAAAGGTATGCTAATCTACAAGAGGAAATAATTGCTCAAAATTATTCTTGTTGGTTATTATCACATTGGTTATAGCTCAAAATCTATAAAACTAAGGCTTCAGTCATTGATTAAGCATTGAATGTCTTCATACTTCGATGCTTATAACTTATATCTACATAAAAGGTTGAAAATGGCTGTTTACTTTTTAATCTTTTTCAAGTTAAAACTGCTTTAAAAGCCAGCACAGTGGCTCATGCCTGTAATCCCAGCACTTTGGGAGGCCGAGGTGGGCGGATCACCTGAGGTTGGGAGTTCCAGACCAACCAGACCAACATGGAGAAACCCCGTCTCTACTAAAAATACAAAATTAGCTGGGTGTGGTGGTGTGTGCCTGTAATCCCAGCTACCCGGGAGGCTGAGGCAGAATTGCTTGAACCCCGGAGGCGCAGGTTGTGGTGAGCCGAGATCGTGCCATTGCACTCCAGCCTGGGCAACAAGAACAAGACTCCGTCTTAAAAAAAAAAAACTGCTTCAAAGAGTCTCTTGTTTTATCCTCATACCCAAAGGAAGGTGAAGGCTATTCCATTTTGGAGATATTGTTAGCCCAGATATGAAAAAAACTGATGATATGCCACAGCTAAAGGAAGAAATTTGATAAGTTTATAGAAAATACTTACCTTGGGCTGTCACAGGGGTGCTCACCTGTAATCCCAGCACTTTGGGAGGTCAAGGTGAGAAGATTGCTTGAAGCCAGGAATTTGAGACCAGCCTAGACAACAAAGCGAGACCCTGTCTCTACAAAACAAGTTTTTTAAATTAGCTGGGCTGGTGGTACACACCTGTAGTCCCAGCTACTTGGAAGGCTAAGGTGGGAGGATCACTTGAGCCTGGGAGGTTGAGGCTACGGTGAGCTATGATTGTATCACTGTACTCCAGCCTGGGCAGCAGAATGAGACCTTGCCTCTAAAAAACCAATACATTTTCAAAATAGAAAGAAAGAAGGAAAATTGGCCGGGTGCAGTGGCTTACACCTATAATCCCAGCATTTTGGGAGGCCGAGGCAGGCGGATCACCTGAAGTCAGAAGTTCGAGACCAGTCTGGCCAACATGGCGTAACCCCATCTCTATTAAAAATATAAAAATTAGCTGGGTATGGTGGCAGGCACCTGTAATCCCAGCTACTCGGAAGGCTGAGGCAAGAGAATTGCTTGAACCTGGGAGGCAGAGGTTGCAGTGAGCCAAGATTGCACCATTGCACTCTAGCCTGGGCAACCAAGCGAGACTTGTAAAAAAAAGAAGGAAAATTACTTATCTCTAGCAATCTCTCTTTTTTTTTTTTTTGAGACAGAGTCTTACTCTGTCACCCAGGCTAGAGTGCAGTGGCATAATCTCGGCTCACTGCAATCTCTGCCTCTCTGGTTCAAATGATTCTCCCACCTCAGCCTCCCAAGTAGCTGGGATTACAGGTGCCTACCACCATGCCTAGCTGATTTTTCTATTTTTATTAGAGATGGAGTTTCACCATGTTGGCCAGGCTGGTCTGGAACTCCTGACCTCAGGTGATTTGCCTGCTTCAGCCTCCCAAAGTGCTGTAATTAAAGGCAGGAGCCACCGTGCCCAGCCAATTTCTCATTTTTTAAAAAAGCATTTCTAACAGTACCAAATGAATGCTGCATTCAAGGATTTCCCCAAATTTATGTGAGTACTTTTATAATCTGCCATTTTGAGTTTCTGTAAACCAACAAAAACTCAGAAAGGGAGCACCTTTCAAAATATTGAAAGCTGCAACCAATAGTTTTATATATCTGTTGATGTCTGCTGTGTTAGTCTGTAAACAGGTATATTTTTATATGCATGGTGTATTTTTGTGAAGTAGAAGAAAATCCCTTGGTTTCACATGTTTGCTTCACCAAATTGTTCTAGAGAGTGTTTCTTATATAAGTGAAACTTAGATGGTCAGTTATTCCATCAATGTTCCATTCCTGACCCCCCCATCCCTAGTCACATGTCATATCTTTGATTGCCATTTTTGTCTCACAGGGGAAGTCCACAGTATGTTCTGCAAGGCCAGTTTAGATGAAAAGCAAAATCTGGTTGATCGTCGCTTACAAGTTAATAGGAAAAAACAAGTGAAAATGCATCGAGTGTGGGTTCAAGGCAAATTCCAGAAACCATTGCACCAGACTCAGAATAGCTCCAATATGGTATCTACACTCCTTTCTCAAGACTGAGCTTTGTAACGTGTTAAGGTACAAAGCCAGAGGACTGTGCTATTCAAGGACTACTGTAAGTCTTTCCTGTCCCAAAAGACAATGAGAAAAAAGAAGAGAATTTGTATTTCCTGCTGTTTTGTCATAGGTGAGTTCCTTTGTGCATTTTAAGCACATGTAAGTAGTTCAGCAGAGTGTGCCTTTTTCTGTGTTTTGAAAACTTGATATGCCCAAGCTTGTTTGAATTTATTACATTTAACCATTGTATTTGTTCCTTGAATTTTATAAACATTCAATTAAATTAGTATTATGTCAGATAATTTTGAGAAAACACAACTTGACATTTTTTGCAAGTAAAAAAATCATTTACTTTGTTTAGGCTTAGTAAACCAGTTCCCAAACACACTCAAACTCTTCCCATTGTCATCTAATTGCAAAGAGAAAGCACACCTTGTTTCCAGGTGTAGAAACAAGCCCAGGGTCAGAGTGTATTATTTTTTGTTTTGTTGTCTATTATCCTCCCAATTTTTTTTTTTTTAATTCAAAGGCTGATATCTGAAATAGAATTTTAGTTCTTCTTTCTTTTCCTAAAATTGAGGAAGTATGGCCCATGCTAGTATTATTTTCAGGCTATTCTTAGATATACAAGTTGTTAGGCCAGGTGCGGTAGCATGTAATCCCAGTACTTTGTGAGGCTGAGGCAGGCAGATTGCTTAAGCTCAGGAGTTAGAGACTAGCCTGAACAACATAGCGAAACCCTGTCTCTACCAAAACTACAAAAATTAGCCAGGCATGGTGGCACACACCTGTGGTCCCAGCTACTTGGGAGGCTGAGGTGGGAGGATCGATTGAGCCTGGGAGGTAGAGGTTTCTGTGAGCTGAGATCGCACCACTGCACTCCAAACTGGGTGACAGGGTGAAACCTTATCTCACCAAAAAAAAAAAAAAAAAAAAAAAAAGATGTATAAACTGACAAGCTGTTGTGTCAGGGGCTTTTGAACCAGAGCAACTTCATCTTAAATAAAGACTGTAAAATGAGGCTGAGACCTATTGGGCAGCATTCCCAGGAGGTTAAGGCATTCTTAGTCACAAGATGAGACAGGAGGTCAGGACAAGATACAGGTCATGCAGACCTTGCTGTTAAAACAGGTTGCAGTGAAGAAACCAGCCAAATTCCATCAAAACCAACATGGCAGTAAGAATGTCCCTCTGGTCATCCTCACTGCTCCACTCCCACCAGTGCCATGACAGTTTACAAATGCCATGGCAACATCAGGAAGTTACCCTATATGGTGTACAAAGGGGAGGCATGAATAATCCGCCCCTTGTTTAGCATATAATCAAGAAATAACAGTAAAAATGGGCAACCACCAGCCCCTGCGGCTGCTCTGCCTATGGAATAGCCATTCTTTATTCCTTTACATTCTTAATAAACTTGTTTTCACTTTACTGTATGGACTCAATTCTTTCTTGCCCAAGATCCAAGAATCCTCTCTTGGGGTCTGGATCCAGACCCTTTCTGGTATCAGTTGTAAGCTCTGTTTAAGACAACTGTCATACCCAAGGAAATTATTAAATTGTAGCAGTTAAAAATTTATTTACCCCCTTGCTTCAAAAAGGACATAAGTTGGCTAGCAAATCACATTTTGTAGAAATGAAGTTTTTTAGATTGGTCTGTTACTCATTACATAATATTTATTGACTACTGACACATGAGTGCTGAATTCTATGGAATAATACAAACAATAAAGACCCAACCTTGTTTATGCTCTTCAGGGAGCATAAATAGCATCCAGCTGGCAAAATAAAATGTGCATATCCCAAACCTGTAAATCCTGATCTAAGACAATATACAATCAAATACTCAAATAGGGAACTTAACAGCTAGCAGACTTTGATTATGAACCACAGAAACCTAGAAGAAATGAATACTCTCTTGAAAGGACCATCATTGGAATAATTCAGTTCAAACTGTTTTTCCTTTCTGAGTTCACTTAAAATGCAATTTTCTGGAAGAATGTCATTGGTCCAGCTTTAGTTATTGGTTCAACTCTTTTTTTTTTTTTTTGAGATGGAGTCTCGCTCTGTCGCCCAGGCTGGAGTGCAATGGCATGCTCTTGGCTCACCACATCCTCCGCCTCCCAGGTTCAAGCAATTCTCCTGCCTCAGCATCCCAAGTAGCTGGGATTACAGGTGCATGCCACCACGCTCAGCTAATTTTTGTATTTTTAAGTAGAGACTGGGTTTCACCATGTTGGTGAGGCTGGTCTCGAACCCCTGACCTCATGATCCACCTGCCTCAGCCTCCCAGAGTGCTGGGATTACAGGCATGAGCCACTGTGCCTGGTTTATTGGTTCATATCTTAACAGGCTGGGACAGGGCAGCTTAATTGATGATGACACCAGAATGGGCAACATGGTGAAACCTTGTTTATACTAAAAATGCAAAAATTAGCCAAGCATGGTGGCACGCACCTGTGGTCCCAGCTACTCAGGAGGCTGTGGTGGAAAGATTGCTTGAGCCTGGGGGGCGGAGGTTGCAGTGAGCTGAGATTGCACCACTGCACTGCAGCTTGGAGTAGAAGAAAATGTCACTTCCTGGAATGGGAGAAAGTTCTTCAGAGGAAAATCAAGACACTGCTATCAAAAAAACCAGGGGAGGTTGCTGTCCAGTCACACCCAACACATCGTATAGCAGTGGTAGCAGCAGTAATAGTAGTTCTACAGAGAGAGAGATGAGCTCTGAAAAAGAATGGAAAAGAATCCGGTTTCTTGGGGGAGGTAGGTCTCAGGCTAGTTCTTGAATGTACATTCTCAGCAGATGGTGGGAAGACAAGTGTGGTATGGGACACTAATCACGAGGTATAGGGAGAAAAGACGGGGAAGGGGTCAGCTTGCAAATAGCCTAGAATAGCAAGTATATTGACTTCTAGTCTCTGAACTGGAGCCATCTGAGATTATTTTGTTTCTGTTTTATCCTAGACATGGTGCCTTATAAATGTATTGAGAGAGATTCAGGAGTTGTCTATGGAATGAAATGGAGTGAGGTCAGAGATCAGTGGCAAGGAAGACCACATAAAGGTTTTTGCACAAACTTGCCTTGATGGCAAGTCCTCAGAAGTACAGTTATCAAGCTTTCTGTTTAAACATGCATAAGTCAGTAAATGTAAACGTTAAAATTTGCCCAAGACTCTTAACTCAGTTGTATTTCATAATTAAAGTGTACATTAAAAAGCCAAACTAGTAATGAAAGTATTACATACAACAGGGGCAGTTTAGATAAGTTAATGTTGCTATGGGAACCCCAGCAGATCTCCTTGTGTCTCCATTTAAAAATCATGGCCCAAGGTGGTTTTAAAAACAACAGAAGGTAAAATTATTCTCACATTCTCACACATGTAAATTGTACTGTCTCTCTCAGTTCTAAATAGCGGATTCAAGCCAGCCTCTTGACTGGCACAGTAAAATTCGGCTTCGTGTCTTATTCTATAATGTATTACAGCATGTGAGTTAACCTTTAGAAGCTTCAAAAATACATCAACCAAATTTGGACTGTGAGACACAAACTGGTCTCTTTTGGGCTCTGTCCAGCATAGCCCTCCTATTCCACATGGCTGCGCAGCAGGGCCATTTCCACCAGTGTCTTCTACTTGCCTGGTCAGTCTTTCTCTCTCTTAACCTACCTACAGCAACTTCCTTCTCAGGGTTTGCTGCTAGACAGAAATGTCGATTCTGGCAGAGAAAGAAAAGAGAAAAACCTATTTGGAATTTTGTCTGTAGATGTTAAGAAATCATGAAGTGTTGCAAATGTAACTGCTTGTATTAGTTTAAAATATTTGATAACTGCATGAAATTCTGATTTATCCCTCAAATCCATAAAGCTAGGACCAGTTGGTTAGGCAGAGTTTGATATTTAAAAATTCATCTTCTGAGCTGAATTTCAAAAGGACCATTTCCTTTCCAGCAGTAAAAGGTATATTCTTTCATCTTCTTACAATATAGAAACAATGGAATATATTGTTTAAATGCATCCTTCGTTTTTTTTTCTCTATTTCTAAAAATTCACTTTTGAGCATTGTCCAAATGTAAAAATTCTCACACATGAGGAACTGTTTCCAAAGGTTCTGAGAAAGGCAAGATAACAGTGTCTATTATTAAAAGTTTTGCATTCGGTATGACACATTTGCCTGTATTGAAACACCCATTTAACATTGAATTCTGAGAACTTATTTGCTTTGCCAGTCTCAGTTCCATATGCTTTGTCTCCAAATTGTGAACATGTTCCAGTTTCTACCGGTATGTGATTTCTGTGTCATTGCTGTACTCTAGTTTGCACGTGAAAATTCACCCATATGCATCTCACTGCCCTCTTGGAGGAAAAACTTAAAGCCATCAGAACCATCTGGATTGTTAAACCCCAAAACTTCCAACTCATCAAAGTCCTGAAGCCTGAATAGATCACACATTGTTACTTCTAATTGGTTTTGATGTTTGTTATGCTCCTCACAAGTGCAGATAACTTCACATTTGCATCGCTAATAGACCTCTTTCAAAGCCTCTGCTCCTCCTGCTTCCTGCCTCTATTAGTCATCGGGAGACTTTGTGTTGGTGTGGGTATTTTCCCCGCTTGTGAAAGTGCATTGTCAATTCTAGAGCACTGAATATATGTGAGGTATTGTTATTAATAACAGCATTTGCAGTCTGCAAGACAGTACACACAGTATTCCAGCAACAGAGAGTTTTTCAAAGGTTTTATGAGACATTGTAAGAAAGACAGTATCTTTCATTGGAAAAAAGTGTTGCCTCAGAGTCAAACAGGAAGCATGGGTCCTAGCTCCTACTGAACTGCTTACTACTCTTAATGTAGCTCTGAACGGTAGATTTCATGTATACTGTACACATTATTTAATCCTCAAACTCCTATGAATTCATTTTTATGATAACCACTTACAGAAGAGATGTTGGGTAATTTGCACAGGATATCACATCTAGTAAGTAGCAGAGTCACAACGAAGACCCAGAACTGTCTGATTCCAAAACCTCTACTCTACTCGCTGCACATATAACGGATGGGTCCAAATGCTGCTGGGAAAGGCAGCGGGGAAGAAAGAGCTTCTGAATCAGAAAACGATAGCAGTGGAGAGGAGTTTGTTTCGGACGACCTTCAAGGTTATGGCTCATTCTAGATCCAATCATTCTAGCAAATAAGTAGGTTACACTTGTCCACAATTACAAATTGGAAAGGAAGAGAAGGAAAGGAACTGAGAGGAATGACAAAGCAAAAAGCTTTCAATCAGTTCTTTTCAGCATTTTGCCTCTGCCTCGTTCTGCACTCGCCCCACCCCCTCAGGCTTCAGCCTTCCACTTGGCATCCCTCCTCGCAGAGCACTCTCACTTGCATACTCCTCACTTAAAGAAAAAAAATCGTTCTGTACTGCAAGGGGAAAAAAGAAACCCTTAAAATGTCTTCAAAAGGATTCAGCTCAGGGTAATGTAAAATATGTGAAATCAGGAGGTGTCAGTAATAAAATATGAGTGAAAACATCATTATTTAAAACATTGTATGTACGTTAATGCCACATTAATACCAATTCAAGCATGAAATGTTGAATATTTCTTGGAATACGGTTTCTTGGAATATGGTTTGGGATTTAAGAAGCACAAAGGTACCCGCAAGATGGCTTTGGTGTAGTTATAAATATAAATAGAAGTAAAATAACAGTTGCATCTTCATTTATAATGAATCTATATTGTGGCCTCAAAGCTACAGAGAAAAGTGGATGCCAAAATCTGTCTTTCATTTACATATGTCTTAAATGACAGGGAAGAGGTGTTGAAGATAAAATTACTTTTTCCTATGAGTATGAATCAGCAACATGCAGTAACAAGCAAGTAATAATAGTTCTGCGTGTGAGTGCCTACAGAGGGTAAGAAAAATAGCATCAGATTGAAAAAGCAAGTGCACCTGCAGGAGGGACCCAGGAGGCTACAGAGCGCAGCTCCCTTGAGCACCATCTCAAAGTGTCTCAGAGCACAGTGACCCTAATTCTGGCAAGGCAGGTTGGCATAAAATGGATGCAGCACACTGAAACCTCCAGATGGTCAGACAGCCCACCCTCAGCTGCCCCTGGATCTCAGCAGAGGCAAGCTACCAGGCACCTCCACTTGGCCAAGAGTTTAAAACAACAGCTTCTGATTCTACAGTGTCTGTGGTTTCACAACCACTTAACCTTAGGTAAGGAACAGCCAGAGGCAGCTGAATGAATAAATACATGTTAATGTTACATAAAGAGGAAAAAAATCAATACTTGAGGAACACATGGACTTCAAATAGTGCCCAGGTATCTGTGTCCTTGGCATCCCAGTGATCTGGGTCTTTATCTTTCTTTGATTTTCTGCAGCAGGTAGCCACTAAGTAGATCCAGGCCCCAGGGTGGGAAATGCTTCTCTCTGTCAGATGTTACCTATCAAATAAAATGAGCCTTTGATTGCCTCCTAAAAAGCCCCAAGCATCATCTTTCCTAGTTGGGCTGATGAGGTTTGGTCCAGGAAAATGGAATTTTGTTATGCTTATGAAAATTATTTGGCCAAATGTTTTCAATCCATTGCTCCTGGTTCATTGCAGAAAACACAGAAATTAATTTTTCCTCATTTATCTTTATATATCAAGTATTGGTTGTTTCAAAAAACATTGGAGGACAGTCACCCTTTGAGCTTTTAAGGCTTTTTCACAGGGAGCAAGCACTAAACCTGTGTGACTTCCTAAAATTAGCTATGAGCCCGCTGCTGAGTCCATTGCATTAGTGTTGTTGTTTTTTTTAATGCTATGTACTTAGAACAAGCAACACTATGTAATTGCTGCCTCATTTCTCTCACCTTCTGCCTCCTGAGAGCAACTTGTGTTCCTCCTAAGTAGTCCTGCTGAACAGAATGCTTGGTGTAAAGAATTCGATTGCTCTCCTTAGGTCTTTAGTTGTGTCCTGTTCCCTCAGGTGAGCAGAGACACAGCCCCCTAAGCAGCGTTTGGCACTCGCACTGAAAATTGCCTGAAAGAGAATGGCTGAAATTGCCAGCATCACATGCTGCATCGAAACAAGAAAAAAATTTCTGCCTCCAAGGATAATTGCTTTTCTCATTGCTCATATTTTTTCTTTCACAGTCCTCATTTATTTTAATATTTATATTTTTACTTTGACTTTCTAGAAGATATTTTTAAAGTTTCTTTTTAATCCAAATGAAAGATGAAATTCAAGATCCCAAAAAGTATTGAAAACCTATCCTTTTCATGAATATATTCTTAATCCACCAGTCTCTCAGAGTGTCTCTTCATTTGCATCTTTGTTTCCTAATAGAACACTTGGGCTCTGGAGATTAGTGAGACAAAGCTTCATTATAACCTTCCTTGTTTTACTCCCATTTCTTCCATGGTTTCTCTCCCTAAATCACTCTCCAGGTGCTTCTTTATCTTGCCAAATAGTGCAAGGAAATACTTTTGCAGATCTTTTGTTTACTTTAGGAAAAAAGCATGGATCCAGTCTTTCCCATTCGGGACTGCTGCTCATTTCCTGACTGGCCTTTAAAGTTTGGCTCAGTAGCAACTTGGGGACTTGTTTTCTACCCACAGTGAAAGGAGCTGGGTGCCCGGCAGCCCCATGCTGACATGAGAATTAGGTTTTGCTCATTCCCTGGATAAGCAAGCTGACGTTGTCCTCATAGATTTTTTCCCCCATTTCTCAAAGCTTTAATGCATACTCATTTAGCTTTAATTTTTAAAAAGACATTTTAATAGTGTTGTTTTTCCTCCAGGCTCATGCGGAAGCTGATCATGTGCAGGAGGAAGCTCTAGAGCATAAAGAATTACCTCTTCGCTGTTTTTCACCTACTACCTCGCACACTACACAACACATCCAGGGCTTACCCCTACTCCAATTTCATTGGCAAATACCTGGCCTGGTATAGGAGGAACTGTGACACCAAAGGAATTTGACTTGGGTTACCTCACTTTCTAGGTTCCCAAGATTGCCAAGTTAAGGAAGCTTTGGTTATTACATAGTTGAACATTTTCTTATTTCATGTAAGTTTTGTAAAATCTTCTGTGATTTCTTCTCCTCTTTGGCACATTTACATTAAATTTTATTCTAGTTATGTAACTATATAGTATAATTATGTTTATATATGGATATAAATTGCTCGGTTCATCCTACTTTGGGGAATTTATTCATAGTTTGCTATGAGGTCAGTAACTTTCCAAAGAGACAGGCTTTCTAAACTTGAAGTCTATACTTTTATATATTAATGCATTAGAAGATGGTAAAAAAAAGAAGATGGTTAAGCTAAGAAAGTTGAATGATAGGTAGAATGAAAGCAGAAAGCACTGACTGACAAATCAAAGATCTTAAGTACATCTGGGATAAGTGTTGTCTTTCTTAAGGACTTAATCTGTAATATAAAATGTCAAATCAAATACCATATTTGGCCAGCTGTGGTGGCTCACACCTGTAATCCGAGGACTTTGGGAGCCCGAGGTGGGTGGATCACCTGAGGTCAGGAGTTTGAGACCAGCCTGATGTGGTGAAACGCTGTCTCTACTAAAAATACAAAAAATTATCTGGGCATGGTGGCATGCACCTGTGATCCCAGCTACTCAGGAGGCTGAGGCAGAAGAATTGCTTGAACCCAGGAGGCGGAGGTTGCAGTGAGGCCGAGGTTGCACTCCAGCCTGGGCAACAAAAGTGAAACTGTCTCAAAACAAAACAAAAACAAATACCATATTCATGGTGGTACAGACAAAGACTAAGCTATTGGCATAGACAAGGTCCAATTGAGGAAGCACACTGTGTCACTGTGGTGATGAGGAATCCAGGGTTGGTCATTCCTCTAAAGTGCAGTCAGGAACAGTCACCTGCAGGGAAGACTACCAGCAGAAGCAAGCAGCACTCTGGCCTTACAGAAAGTGGACAGTGTTCACAGGCAGATTAGCCAAATACTGCTTCAGTGACGCAAAGAAAAACGCACAATCACAGCAGATTGTAGCAAGAGTGACTTATGGCTGAATCTCAGAAAACCGGACGTAGGCTTAACTGTTCCCTGCCTAAGCTCAGAGAAAGAACCCAAGAAAGAGCACTAGCTGAGCTTTGGAAATAGGAAAGCTAGAGGCCGTGAGCTTTTTTCCTGCTTACCTGAAACACCATTTCGGGTGTTTTTGTAGCACAGAAATGGCTACTAAAAGCATTGGGGTGCAGAAAACAATGCCCCAAAGGATGGTGCTTCAACATGCTGAGCACACTGAACTAAAGGAAATTAAAAGGCCATCTAAGCTGCCTCAGAACCAAGGACTCAGCTGGGCGCAGTGGCTCACACCTGTAATTCCAGCACTTAGGGAGGCCAAGGCAGGTGGATCATCTGAGGTTGGGAGTTTGAGACCAGCCTAACCAACATGGAGAAAACCCGTCTCTACTAAAAATACAAAATTAGCTGGGTGCGGTGGTGCATGCCTGTAATCCCAGCTACAGCTACTCAGGAGGCTTAGGCAGGAGAATCCCTTGAATCCGGGAGGCAGAGGTTGCAGTGATGGCGCCATTGCACTCCAGCCTGGGCAACAAGAATAAAACTCCATCTCAAAAAAAAACAAAAAAAAAACAAGGGTTCTTAGTTTCTCCACCTCCACCCCACATCAAGCACAGGGAGGAGTTCTCTGTGTAAGTTTCCTTATCTGACTGAGGAGACTTATTCCAAATGAAATGCCATTGGCCTAAAATCCCCTCCTTAGGAAATCTCATCAAATAACCAGGGAAGATTAACTACCAGAAAAGACTAAAAGTCACCTTTCCCAGACAGACTTTTCGTCTGTTTTTCTGAGGGCAGTTCTGAGAGGTTACCTGGGAGACTTTAGCTGCATAGTAAGACAATCTTTGTTCACAATGAAGTTCTGCCTCTTGCCTTTTTGAAATGTATTGCTACCTCACTGAGAGCACCCAAAAAGCTTTGTCCCAGACTATTATCTGTCCTCTGATCCCATTTAGTTTTCAAAGAGAATCGTTTACAAAGTACCGTTTGCTCTTTGGGTCCACTCAATTCTCCTAAAAATCATTTACTGCCTGTATTAGTCTGTTCTCAAGCCGCTAATAAAGACACACCCAGCCAGCCTCGGTGGTTCACTCCTGTAATCCCAGCACTTTGCAAGGCCAAGGCAGGTGGATCATCTGAAGTCAGGAATTTGAGACCTGTCTGACCAACATGGTGAAACCTTGACTCTACTAAAAATACAGAAATTAGCTGGGTGTGGTGGTGTGTGCCTATAATCCCAGCTACTCGGGAGGCTGAAGCAGAATTGCTTGAACCTGGAAGGCTGAGGTTGCAGTGAGCCGAGGTCACACCACAGCACACACAGCCTGAGTGACAGAGGGAGACTCTGTCTCAAAATAAAATAAAGATACACCCAAGACTGGGTAGTTTATAAAAGAAAGAGGTTTAATTGACTCACAGTTCCACAGAGCTGAGGAGGCCTCACATTCATGGCAGAAGGTGAATAAGGAACAAAATCATGTTTTACATGGCACCGGGCAAGAGAAATTGTGCAGGTGAACTCCCGTTTATAAAACTATCAGATCTCATGAGACTTATTCACTACCACGAGAAAATTATAGGGAAAAACCACCAGATGATTCAGTTATCTCCACCTGGCCCACCCTTCACATGTGGGGATTATTACAATTCAAGGTGAGATTTGGGTGGGGACACAGCCAAACTGTCATTCTGCCTCTGTCCCCTCCCAAATCTCATGTCCTCACATTTCAAAACTAATCATGCCTTCTCAACAGTCCCCCAAAGTCTTAACTCATTTCAACATTAACTCAAAAGTCCACAGTCCAAAGTCTCATCTGAAGCAAGGCAAGTCCCTTCTACCTATGAGCCTATAAAATCAAAAGCAAATTAGTTCTTTTCTTTTCTTTTTTTGAGATGGAGTTTTGCTCTTGTCACCCAGACTGTAGTGCAATGGCATGATCTCCACTCACTGCCTCACTGCAACCTCTGCCTCCTGGGTTCAAGCAATTCTCCTGCCTTAGTCACCCAAGTAGCTGGGATCACAGGCACCTGCCACCACGCCCAGCTAATTTTTGTAATTTTTTTCTTTCTTATTTTTTTTTTGGATCAAGATTTGAGTAGATTAATTTTTGTATTTTTAGTAGAGACAGGGTTTCACCATGTTGGCCAGGCTTGTCTCAAACTCCTGATCTCAGGTGATCCGCCCACCTCAGCCTCCCAAAGTGTTGGGATTACAGGCGTGAGCCACCATGCCCAGCCTCCAAGTTACTTATTTTCTACAAACAATGGGGGTACAGGCATTGGAAAAATACACCCATTCCAAATGGGAGAAATTGGCCAAAACAAAGGGGCTACAGGCCCCATGTAAGTCCACAATCCAACAGAGCAGTCAAATCTTAAAGCTGCAAAATGATCTCCTTTGACTCCATGTCTCTCATCCAAGTCATGCTGATGGAAAGGGTAGGTTCCCATAGTCTTGAGCAGCTCTGCCCCTGTGGCTTTGCAGGGTACATCCTCTCTCCCAGCTGCTTTCATGGGCTAGCGTTGAGTGTCTGTGGCTTTTCCAGGTGCACGATGCAAGCTTTTGGTAGATCTACCATTCTGGGGTCTAGAGGACAGTGGCCCCCTTCTCACAGCTCCACTAGGCTGTGCCCCAGTAGGGACTCTGTGTGGGGGCTCCCACTCCACATTTCCCTTATGCACTGCCCTAGCAGAGGCCCGCCATGAGGGCTCTGCCCCTGCAGCACACCTCTGCCTGTATGTCCATACATCCTCTGAAATCTAGGCAGAGGTTCCCAAACCTCAATTCTTGGCTTCTGTGCACCTGCAGGCTCAACACCATGTGGATGCTGCAAAGTCTTGGAGTTTGCACCTTCTGAAGCCATGGCTCCAGCTGTACCTTGGCCCCTACTAGCCACAGCTGGACCAGCTGGGATGCAGAGCACCAAATCCTAAGGCTGCACAGCAGGGGGGCCCTGGACCCATCCCAGGAAACCATTTTTTCCTCCTAGGCCTCTGGGCCTGTGATGGGAGAAGCTGCTGCAAAGCTCTCTGACATGCTCTGGAGACATTTTTCCCATTGTCTTGGTGACTAACATTTGACTCCTTATTAGTTGTGCAAATTTCTGCAGCTGGCTTGATTTTCTTCCCAGAAAATGGGGTTTTCTTTTCTATCACATTGTTAGCCTGTAAATTTTCCAAAACTTTTATGCTCTGCTTCCTCTTGACACTTTGTCACTTAGAAATTTCTTCCGCCTGATGCTGTAAACCATGTCTCTCAAATTCAAAGTTCCACAGACCTCTAGGGCAGGGGCAAAATGCCACCAGACTTTTTGCATAGCAAGAGTGATCTTTCCTCCAGTTCCCAATATGTTCCTCTTCTCCATCTGAAACCACCTCAGCCTGGACTTTATTGTCCATATTATCATCAGCATTTTGGTCAAAGCCATTCAACCAGTCTCTAGGAGGTTCCAAACTTTCCCATATTTTCTTGTCTTCTGAGCCCTCCAAAGTGTTCCAATCTCTGCCTGTTACCCACTTCCAAAGTTGCTTTCACATTTTTGGGTATCTTGAGAACAGCACCCCATTCCTGGAACCAATTTACTGTATTAGTCTGTTCTCGTGCTGCTAATAAAGATATACCTGAGACTGGGTAATTTATAAAGGAAGAGGTTGAATTGACTCACAGTTTCACATGGCTGGGGAGGCCTCACAGTCATGGCTAAAGGCAAATGAGCAAAGTCACCTCTTATATGGCAGCAGGCAAGAGAGCTTGTGCAGGAGAACTCCTATTTATAAAACCATCAGATCTCATGAGACTTATTCACTATCACAAGAACAGTATGGGAGAAACCACCCACATAACTCAATTATCTCCACGTAGCCCAGCCCTTGATATGTGGGAATTATTACATTTCTTTTTTTTTCTTTTTTTTTTTTTTGAGATGGAGTCTCGCTCTGTCGCCAGGCTAGAGTGCAGTGGCGCAATCTCGGCTCACTGCAACCTCCACCTCCTGGGTTCAAGTGATTCTCCTGTGTCAGCCTCCTGAGTAGCTAGGATTTCAGGCGTGTGCCACGGCCAGCTAATTTTTGTATTTTTAGTAGAGACAGGGTTTCACCATGTTGGCAAGGCTGGTCTTGAACTCCTGACCTCATGATCCGCCCACCTCGACCTCCCAAAGTGCTGGGATTACAGGCATAAACCACTGCGCCTGGCCCAGATTATTACATTTCAAGGTGAGATTTGGGTGGGGACACATCCACACCATATCATTATCCCTCAAAATAGCCTGTATTCTTCCATCTCCCTCTCTTCTGTGAAGAGGGAGCTATGTAAGCTCCATTTTGCCCTTCCTTGAGTCTCATATTTTATGTGGCACCGTGCTTATGCAAGTTAATAAATTTGTATGCTTTTCTCCTGTTAATTTGTCTATTGTCAGTTTATTTCAGTGGCACGATTCACTTATTGAACCTTCAGAGGGGAAGTTAAACTTCCCTACATAAAACACTTTTTTCTTGACACTGTTTGAAAGAGCAGTGACTTACCTTTCTCTGATTCTTTGATTCCAGAGCCCTTGGACTTTGTTTTCTGTCATGACATCACAAAGCATGAGTTTGTCGATGCTTCGTAAATCTGGTAAGATGCAGCACAGATTTAGGAGAAATATACCCAGAGATGTAAAGGGGAAGGAGATATTGGCCAACCAGAAGATCACCCTCATTCTCAGTGAAGGAGAAAGATCTGACTCCTATCTTGTATAAGGAAACTAAGGGAACTGGTTAGGTATTAGTATAACGGAGTCACCAAGTGATTCAAGATTTACTGTCCCCCTCTGAGGAAATAAACAGAAGGCAAGGAAAGAATACAGGCCAGAATAGTCTACTAGACAAGACCACAATGTGGAGTCACTGCCATCCAGTGAGGTTTGAGAGAGATCCAGTAAATAATATCCCTATGTTCTCTGCCCAAGTTTTACACCAATCAGAGAGATTAAGGTGTCAATAAATAGAGATTAAAATGTCAGCTCAGGCTGGGCTCGGTGGCTCTCACCTGTAATCCCAGCACTTTGGGAGGCCAAGGCAGGCAGATCACCTGAGGTCAGGAGTTCAAAACCAGCCTAGGCCACATGGCAAAACCCCGTCTCTACTAAAAATACAAAAATTAGCTGGGTGCAATTGTGTGCACCTGTAATCCCAGCTACTCGGGAGGCCGAGGCAGGAGAACTGCTTCAACCTGGGAGGCAGATGTTGCAGTCAGCTGAGATAGCGCCATTGCACTCCATCCTGGGCGACAGAGCAAGACTCTTGTTTCAAAAAAAAAAAATTTAGCTCAATTATTGAAGATGGTGCTGGAAAAAATTGGCTTTGGGTGCAAGGAATTAGTGTCTTCCTAATACTGAACCCCAGAATCAGGACTCACAGCTAGACAGCCACAGAACTCTAGACAGAGGGCCTTGCCCCTTAGAGGCCTATTTCAGCACACTTTCCTCCAACAGAAAGAGCAAAGAAGAGCTGAATTAAACAAGCCTAAGTCACCGCTGACATTCACTGATTAGATAAATCACTCTACCTCTCCCAGGAATGAGGACGGTGGGTCTAAAGAGGCTGGCAGTCTTAAATCTGTTGCTGTCCCTCTGCATGGCAGGAGAGAACAGGATTGGGAATTACCTAAACCTTTTATAAATGCTAGGTAAAGCATATGCCACATAGACCAAGTCTAGAGTAGTGTGGGGTGGACTCTGCTTTGTCACTTGGCTATTTGCTGAGTAGTCTGCTTAGAGATGCACTGTCAATGGCTCTTCAGCATCTTACCACCTAGCTCTCACCAGGGGTCCATGTAGTGTTTGTTCCTTTTATTTGTTCATGTTCTTAAAAAATTGACTTTCTGTGAATATTTGAGTAGATACAAAATAGTTTCTATGCTGACTTAACACGGAAAGGGAGACAGTTGTATTCTTTTGTTGATATCACAATGTATACAGGTGTGTGTGTGTGTGTGTGTGATGTGTCACTCTGAATGATATTGTCAATGCTGGACTGATGTCAAACTTAAGGAACATGGAGAACTTGGGAAAAGGCCAGAGATGGAGAAAAGATTGTTAATGATTTGTTTATAGGGACCATGATTAGAGGCTGAAGAAAATGGGTTTACCCTCAAATAAAAGCATACTAGAAGATGAAAATGATAGTTCCCAGGTAAAAACAGGCAAAAATGGTTCTCAGAGAAGAAACTTGGGAGCCATTTTGGATATAAATCCTAACTTCACTAGTGTTGGTTTTGTGACCTTAAATAAGACATTTGAAATCTCCAAGCTTCAATGCACTGAACTACAGAATGGAAACAATGCCTACCTGCAGAGTGTTGCAAGGACTAAATATAATGCACGTCAAATGCTAGGTATGATGCCTGAAGATAACTGGTGCTTAATAAGTGGTAATTAATACCATTATTCATAGACTATTTTTTAACAAAGGATGACATGATGGTTAACTTTAGGTGTCAACTCGGCTGGATTAAGGGATAGCTAAATAGCTGGTAAAGCATTATTTCTGGAGATTGGTGAGTCAGTGAACTGAGTGGAGAAGATCTGCCCTCAATGTGGGTGGCCTGAATAGAAAAAGGTAGAGGGAAGGTGAATTTTCTCTCTTTCCTGGAACTGGGACACCCTCTTCTTCTCCTGCCTTTGGGCTCCAGGTTCCCTGGCCTTTGGACTCTGGAACTTGCACCAGCAGCGCCTTTGTTTTTTAGGCCTTCAGCCTCAGACTGAGAGTTACACCATTGGCTTCCCTGGTGCCGAGATGTTTGCACTTTGACAGCCATGCCACTGGCTTCCTTGGGTCTCCTGCTTGCAGATGGCCTATCATGGGACTTCTCAGCTTCCATAATTCTGTGAGTCAATGCCGCTAAGAAATCCTCTCTACTTTCTCAGCCTCTCTCTCTGGCTCTCTCTCTGGCTCTCCCCGCCACCTCCCCCCGGCTTCTTGGTTCTATCTCTCTGGAGAACCTTGACTGATACAGATGGTGATCAAGTCTTTGCCTCTTTGTCTCTTTTGAGGAGAGAAGGAGAAATAGACTCCTCCTACAGGATAAATAATTTAAATTAGCCTTAAGAAACTTGCTAACTGAAAAGTTGAGTTTTCTTATTTAAGAAAGTCATTGCTGTTTCTTTGGCTTATGTTTAATTCAGATCATCAAATGCTTATTAAGCATCTACTGTGTGCCAGAAACTGTGCTGCATACTGAGAACACTGAAATGCATGTGGCTTATGAAATGAGCCTCTGCTCTTTAGATGCCTGCAGTTCAAGATAGATGCCCTTTTGTCTGAAATGTGGTAAGCACCTCCTACTTAAATCTTTGGTTCCAGCAGGCCACTATCATTTGGCCACCATAGTTTAGCCAACCCCAGCATATCAGTTGGTATCCTCATTTTTGAGACCCTTTTCAAGAACCTCTGAGAACAACAAATATAGTCATGTGCTATCCAGTAAAAGCCAAACAAAGCATGTGAAATGGGTCCTTAAGGTGTAGCTTTTGTACCATCTACTGTTTGACATCCAAGGTCACTTTTAATAATGCTACCCATAAGTCTATGCAGAATGCCTCCTGCCACAGCATTTAGAACTTTCACTCACAATACTAGCAGCACCTCTCAGCATCACCACAGTACATCCCACTGGTCATAAGATAAGATCTGAGCTGCTTTCTGGAGATCTGTAAGATTTCCCAAAATAGGCCAAAGACTGCTATAAAGCCTCACGCTATGCATCATTTACTCAAAGTGATCATTCAAGCATAGAACCTGATCTGACTCACCTTTACCACAATTATCACCCCATCCTCACATAAACTCAACAAATAGCCCTTTTGGAGTCCAGAAATAAACCCCTGCACATATGGTCAAATGATTTCCATAAGGGTGCCAAAACCATCCTTTCCCCAATCAATGGGGAAAGGACAGTTTTTTTCAACAAATAACGTTGGAGAAGCTGGATATCAACTTGCAAGAGAAGTTGGACCCCCATTTTATGCCAGATACAAAAATTAAATCAAAATAGATTAAAAACATGGATGTTAAGACCTAAAACTATAAAATTCTTAGAAGAAAACAGAGGACAAATTTCATGACAATGAGTTTGGCAATGATTTCTTGGATATAACAACAAAAGTACAGACAATAAAAGAAAAAGAAGAGTTGGATTACATCAACATTAAAAATTTCTGTGTGTTAAAGGACACAATCAGCAGAGCAAAAGGCAACCCACAGAATGGGATAAAATATTTGCAAATCATATATCTGATAAGGGTTTAGTATCCAGAATGTATGAAGAATGCTTACACTGGGCATGGTGGCTCATGCCGTAATCCTAGCATTTTGGAAAGCTGAAGTGGGAGGGTTGCTTGAGCCCAGGAGTTCAAGATCAGCTTGGGCAACACAGTGAGACCCCTGTCTCTACAAAAAAAGAACAAAATCAGCTGGGCATGGTGGTGTGCATCTGTGGTCCCAGCTACTTAGGAAGCTGATGTGGGAGGATCGCTTGGGCCTGGGAGGTCAGTACCACAGTGAGCTGTGATGGCACCACTGCACTCTAGCTGGGGTGACACAGTGAGATCCTGTCTCAAAACAAACCGAAACAAACAAACAAACAAACAAAAACTCTTACAATTCAACAATAAAACCCTAAATTTTAAAATGGGCAAAGGACTTGAATAGACATTTCTCAAAAAATTATATGCAAATGGCAATAGCATATGAAAAAATGCTCAATGTCATTAATCATTAGGGTAATGCAAATTAAAACCACAATGGGATACCACCTCAAACCCATTAGGATGGCTACTACCAAAAAACAGAAAATATATGTTGGCAACAATATGGAGAAATTGGAACTCCTGTGCACTGCTGATGGGAATATCAAATAGTGCAATAGCTATAGAAAACAGTATGATGGGCCCCCAAAAAATTAAAAATAGAATTATCATATGATTCAGCAGTTCTTTTTTTGAGACGGAGTTTCATTTTTGTTGCCCAAGCTGGAGTGGTGCAATGGCACGATCTCAGCTCACGGCAACCTCTGCCTCCCAGGTTCCAGCAATCCAGTGATTCTCCTGCCTCAGCCTCCCGAATAGCTGGGATTATGGGCACACACCACCATGCCCAGCTAATTTTTTGTATTTTTAGTAGAAACGGGGTTTCACCATGTTACCAGGCTGGTCTCGAACTCCTGATCTCAGGTGATTTGCCCACCTTTGCCTTCCAAAGTGCTGGGATTACAGGCGTGGGGCACCACACCTGGCTCAGGAATTCTGTTTCTAAGAATATACCCAAAATAATTGAAAGCATGAACCTGAGGAGATATTTGTACACACATGTTCATAGTAGCATTTTTCAAAATAGCTAAAAATGAAAGTATTTTAGTCTGCTTTGTGTTGCTATAACAGAATACTGGAGACTGGGTAATTTATAAAGAAAAGAAATGTATTTAGCTCATGGTTCTGGAAACCGGGAAGTCCAAGGGCATGTTACTGGCAACTGCTTGACATCTGGTGAGAGCCTTCTTGCTGTGCCATTCCATGATGGAAGGTGGAAGGGCAAGGGAGCATGAGAGGGAGAAAAGGAGGTCAAACTAATCCTTCTATTGGTAGCCCACTCGTGTGATAACTGCTTTAATCCATTCATGAGGGGAGAGCCCTCATGACCTACTCACCTCTTAAAGGTCTCAACACTGTTGAATTGGGAATTAAATTTCCAACCCATGAACTTGGGGATACATTCAAACAATAGCACCAAGTGTCCATCAACAGATGAATGGATAAGCAAAATGTGGTATATACATTAAATGGAATATTATTCAGCCTTAAAAAGGAAGGAAATTCTGACACATGCTACAATATGGATGAACCTTGAGGATGTCATGCCAAGTAAAATAAGCCAATCACAAAAGGAAAATATATAGTATGATTCCATTTGCATGGGGTACCTGGAATAGTCAAATTCATAGAGATGGAAAGTAGAATGGTGGTTTCCAGGGCTGGGTGACAAGGAAATAGGGAATTATCACTTAATGGGTACAGAGTTTTAGTTTTGCAAGTTGAAAAGAGTTCTGTGGATGGCCGATATTGACGGCAGCACAACAATGTGAATGTACTAATGTCACTGAGTTGTGCACTTTAAAATAGTTAAGATGGTAAATTTTATGATATGTGTATTTTACCACAATTTTTAAATAAGCAGCTAGTACAGTGTTCAGTCTGGCCTTCCAAAACTATGAGCTTCTGCCCTCTATTTCTAGCTCCCTGGCCTTGTCATCCACTTTTTATATACACCACCCTGTCTTCCACCACTTCTCACTATGGCCAGCCCATGTGGACTCTGCCTGGTATGTGCGTATACTCTTGTCACCCAGTCCCAGAAGAAGGACTTAATTACAAGACATCCTGGACTCCCACCACCACCACAGTACCTTCTGATAACATTCCAGCCCGCAGTGTGCTCTGGGATTATCACAACTCTTTGCCAAGCAAACCTGGGAAAGTTCAGCCTTTCTATTACTCCTTGTATTTGGTGATGGACAAGTGGAGAGGGCCTGAAGCAAAGGAGTTGCACCTGACCTCCCCACTCAGTGTGCCTGGCACACCATAGGAGAAAAACCTCAACATTAGTTGAGGGCCAAGTTTGGCATTTTTATTTGTTTCTTTGTTTGATTTTTGAGACAGAATTTCACTCTTGTTGCCTAGGCTGGAGTGCAGTGGCGTGATCTCGGCTCACCACAACCTTTGCCTCTTGGGTTCAAGCGATTCTCCTGCCTCAGCCTCCAGAGTAGCTGGGCTTATAGGAATGCACCACCACGCACAGTAACTTTGCGTTTTTAGTAGAGACGGGGTTTCTCCATGTTGGTCAGGCTGGTCTCGAACCCTGACCTCAGGTGATCTGCCCGCCTTGGCCTCCCAAAGTGCTAGGATTACAGGTGTGAGCCTTTTGTCTCTCCAGCCTCTTGCTTTTTTTTTTTTTTTAGACAGAGTCTCATTCTTTTTCCCAGGCTGGAGTGCAGTTGTGTGATTATTGCTCACTGCCACCTCAAATCCCTGGGCACAACCAATCCTCCTGCCTCAGCCTCCTGAGTAGCAAAACTATAGGCACATACCACCACACCTGGCTAATTTTTAAAATTTTTTTGTAGAGACGGGATCTCACTTTGTTGATCTCAAACTCCTAGGCTCAGCTCAAGAGATCCTCAAGCAGTCCTCCCACCTCAGCCTCCCCAAGTGCTGGGCTTACAGGCATAAGCCACTGCACCTAGCTGCCTCTTGCCCTCTGACCAAAGTGCTCATTTCCCATTTTATGGTCTTAAATCTCCCTTCGGAGTTTATGCTTATCTTCTTACCCATTACTTCAGCTTTTCTGTTATTTCAATCCAAGTGTCACCTCCAACTGCATAGCCTAAACTTGGTCCTGGGAAGTGTCACTCACAGCAGGCCCTTCTGGACTATTATGACATGACTATAGTCACATATAGCAAACCTGGGAGGTAGGAGGCAATGTTGGTACGTCCATGCTACCAATATAGTATGTCCTTGACTTTAATGAATATTTAGATGAGGTGGCTGTCTTAGTCCATTTGGGTTGCTATAACAACAGAAATATATTTCTCACAGTTATGGAGGTTGTGAAGTCCAAGATCAAGGCACTGGAGGATTTGGCCAGATAAGGCGATGGTGGCTCACACCTGTAATCCCAGAACTTTGAGAGGCAAAGGTGGGCAGATAGCTTGAGCCCAGGCATTCATGACCAGCCCAGGCAACATGGTAAAACCCTGTCTTTACCAAAAAAAAAAAAAAAAAAAAAAAGCAGCCCTGGCAAATTTGGTGTCTGGTGAGAGCCTACTTCATAGAAGGCACCTTTTGCTTGTCCTCGCATGGTGCAAGGGACAACTGAGCTCCTTCAGGACTCTTTTACTATGACACTAATCCCTTTAGTACTCATGACCTAATTACCTCCCAATGGCCCGCCTTCTAATACCATCACTTTGCGGGTTAGGATTTCAACATATGAATATTAGGGGGATACAAACATTCTGACCATAGCAGTGACCAAGTTAAAAATTTGGATCATATTAAAAGAGGTTCTATATACTTTCTGTTATACTCTTTTTGTTAGGATAAAAAAAATGTTTTTTTGTTAGTTACTTGTCTCTAGCCCCTCTGTTCTGGAATTAACCACCTATCTTAATTTTCCTGGATCCATTTTATACTTAAAGGTGGTTTGCAGACTATTAGCATTAGCATCACCAGGAGAGGTTGTTAGCAATTCAGCGTCACAGTCTCCGACTCAGACCTAGCAAATCAAGACCTGCAGTTTAATAAGATCCCCAGGTGATTTGTATGTACATTAAAATTAGAACTGTTCCAGAAAGCTTCTAACTGCTCTTGTTGGAACAATGGGTGTCTACCCTCACTGTTCATCAGAAGAATCTCAGAAGCTTTCAAAACATACTGATTTGGCCTGGCACAGTGGCTCATGCCTATAACCCCAGCATTTTGGAAGGCTGAGGAGGAGAACTGCTTTAAGACCAGGAGTTTGAGAACAGCCTGGGCAACATAGCAAGACCCCATCTCTACCCCAACAAAAAAATTAGTTGAGCATGGTGGCATGTGCCTGTAGTCCTAGTTACTTGGGAAGCTGAGGTGGGAAGATTATTTGAGCCCAGGAGTTCAAGGCTGCAGTGAGCCGTGATTGCTCCACTGCACTGCATACTAGGCAACAGAGTAAGACCCTGTCTCTCTAAAAACAACAACAAACAAACCTATGATTCCTGTGATCCACCTCCAGGTTCTGATTTTATCCATCTATGGGAGGCCTAGGCATTGGTGTTTGTTATGATTTTTCATTTTTGTGTGTGTGTTTTTGTTTTTTTTTCCCCTGTACAGATGATGTTTTTTATTTTCTAGGAAATGTCTATGGTTAGCCAGGCTTGAGAACCACTGAGTTGTGGCTAAGAGAAAAATATCATGGAGAATACTATGGATTGTAAGCGGGTTTACAGTTGTAAAAAACAGAGTCAGATTATTAAATTTGAGGTCTTAACCTTAATATATGACCATTAATGTGAAATTAAAGATTGTATGTAGAAGCAATTTCTCCCCTGAAAGTCATCCTCTCTGATTCTTTGTATTTCTCTTGTTTTCTGTTTCCCTAGTCCCTAGGGTACGTGTCTCAACAGCTCTCTTAACGTCTGTTAAATAGTGTCCAGGGCTTCCAACCAAGTCTTGTGAGAGGGTTGTGCTCCTGTCCCAGTACTCAGAGCTGGTGCTGCTTCCTGCTGCTGCTGAAGGCCCAACTGCAGAGCACTCATGGGATCGGCCATCACCATCACCTTGGTTGCTGGTGCGATGTTTGGTTGATGCCCCCAGAGACTCACAGTGCCCTGAAGTGAGCACATGATACTTTTACATATGCCCTGCAAATCAAACCTGTGGCCATGACATACCAGCCCCCAAAACCAAAACGACTTTGGTAGCCCCATCAATCTGTGACTTCTAAATTTTCTTTAGTATTTTCCCATGTTTTTCCTTTTTTTTTTTTTTTGAGACAGAGTCTCGCTCTGTCACTAGGCTGGAGTGAAGTGGTGCAATCTCAGCTCACTGCAACCTCCACCTCCTAGGTTCAAGCAATTCTCCTGCCTCAGCCTCCTGAGTAGCTGGGATTATACGCACAGGACACCATGCCCAGCTAATTTTTTGTTTGTTTGTTTGTTTGTATTTTTAATAGAGTTGGGGTTTCACCATGTTGGCTTGGCTGGCCTCAAACTCCTGGCCTGAAATGATCTGCCCATCTTAGCCCCCAGAGTGCTGAGATTACAGGCATGAGCCACTACAGCTGGCCTCCATTTTCCTCTATTCGTTCAGAGAGCCCAGCCAGAAGCTATCATCATCAAAAGTGGGTTTAAGAATAGTGAGCCTCCTCTGACAGCTAAGTCTCACTTCGCCTGAGGACATGCTTTGCTTTTTTGTGATCACAGATGAGTAGATGAGGGTCTCTCTGTAAAGCTATGCAAACATTTACATATTCACTCATATTCTTCATTTTCATCCCAGAAACTAATTTTTAACAGATTTAAAGCAGATTTTTAAGTCAATGTTGGAAAACATTTTTAATGTATAAAAATCCAATGTAATTAATTTATTAAATCTTAATTGAATTCCTGCTGTTTCCATCACCAGAAAATGACTACCAGCTTTTCAATTGTTATTTGAAATACTCAACTTCTTTATAAATATTTTGACATTTTTTGAAATGCCGAAAATATGCATAGTATGTACTATGTAGTCAAGAATTAACGCTTTTGCTTTGGCATAAAGCAAATTTCAGTTGGGGAAAGAAGGCAGTTGATAATGCAGATTTTAAAAAGTAGAATTAGGCTAAAATAGTCATTTTTATTAACATAATCTGTTTCAAGATAGGTCCTAACAACTTAATTTCTCTGCAAGATGTACCCTAAATGATTGAGGTTCACTTTTGGAGTTGAAAATTCTGCCTCCTTATTAAATACGTGTGATTGAGCAAGTCAGTCTTTTTCTGCCTCAGAGTATTTATCTGTAAAATCAGGAAGTTGCACCAAGATAAAGTCACTTCCAGCTCTAAAAGTCAATGATTCTATGAATGCTTTGCTGCATTCTGTATCACCAAAAGGTAGAAACGGTATCTTCTATTTTTTCCTAACTCCCAATTTTGCCATCATATGGAAAACAACAAAAATAAAGGTAATTAAAAATAGGAAAGAAATTGACTTAAAATTATGCCATCTGACGTCTCAGGCAATTTCATTTTATGTTCCATTCTCGTCCTTGAACATATGTATACATAATTTTACATAGTCGCAGTCATAAAATAGGTAAAATGTTATATTTGGCCTACTTCACTTGACATTATATATCTTTAATATTACCCTTATCACTGATAATTATAGTTTAAATGGCAACATGGTATTTGATTTCATTGATGTATCATAGTTTACTTTAGAAGATCCTATATTTGGAACTTTATGCTGCTTTCAGTGTTTGATACCATAAAGAAGCTACAGCAAATTTTTTATTCATATGGCTCTTTCTTTTGAATAACTTTCTAAGAATACATTTCTAGGAGTGTAATTACTGAGTTAAAGGGAGCCTTTTTACCGTTGTTTATAAGTATTAGCAAATGGCTTTCCTGAAAGCTTACACTGATTTACATTGTTGCCACCATATCTGAGAGTGATAGTTTAAGCCTCCCCAAAGGTGTGATATGAAATTACTTAATGTTTTAATTTACATTTCTTTGATTACTGGCAATCTTGAACATTTTTCCATTTGAGATTGCATTTTATCTTATGTGAATTGTCTGGCTGTGCCCTTTTCCGTTTATCTGACTGTGAAACCACAGATGAGTCACTTAACCTCTCTGGGGCTTGGTTTTCTCGTCTATAAGCAGAATAATAACAATAATACAAATCTCAGAGATGTTGCATGGAATTCTCAATATAAAGTATATAGAGTAGTACTTGATATATGGAAAACCTTTAAAAAAATGTTAGTACTAGTTATATTATGATTTGTGATTTCCTCTGGTCCTTGTATAAATGCATAAGTATCTTTGATTAATTTATAAGCAAACTCTATATAACATAGATGTAATCCTTTGGTCTGCTGGGGTTTGGTTAAATGTCTTCCTCTGTTTGTTGTTTTAATTTCTGTATTGGTTTTGCATGTATGTTCAGGCATGCACATGAGAGCATATGTGTATGCATTTTCTCACAAGTCCAGAAGCACAGTCTATGCCAAAGGGGCAGCTCATGAAAATGTTGACTGACAGTGCTCAGAATGGTGCAGTCAGCTCTGCTGAATAACTGTTCAACCAAATCATTTACAAAAATAACAAACAGGCAAAATCAAACTACATACATACATGCACATATAAAACCAAAACCAAACCCAAACCGTGCACATTACAAACAAAATGTTTTAAGCCAGAGAGATGAAAGAAATTGTAAACCATAGAAATTTCTTTTTAAGAGTAACTGATTTTTTTTGAGATGAAGACTTGCTCTGTCGCCAGGCTGGACGATCTCAGCTCACTGCAACCTCCGCCTCCAGAGTTCAAGCGATTCCCCTACCTCAGCCTCCTGAGTAGCTGAGACTATAGGCGCGCGCCACCGCACCCGGCTATTTTTTTGTATTTTAGTAAAGATAGGGTTTCACCATGTTGCCCAGGATAGTCTCGATCTCCTGACCACATGATCTGCCTACCTAAGCCTCCCAAAGTGTTGGGATTACAGGTGTGAGCCATAGCACCCAGTCATAACTGATTCTTTATATACAGTTGTTGCCGAATTCCTGGCATAGTGAGATCTTATTTATTTATTTATTTATTTATTTTCTGAGATCTAATTTAGACCATGGAGAGGAAAAACAAAAAGGTGACATGAATAAACTGTTTTGGGGAGTAAGGGGACCTCTTAGAATCCATGACCTATGGATGGAAGAGATCCTTAAGGAGGGAATGAAGCACAGCTCAGAGTGGGAAGGTTAGCAATGTTCAAGACCAAAGTTAATCATCTCTACATGAGTGAATTGAAAGAGAAGGATTAAAAGCATAAAAACATAATATGAGTAATGGGAGGAACTGATGAAGCCCGCTGCCCAGTTGAAGATTGGAAATGATTTAAACTGGATAATACAGTATGTGTTTTGGCTGTGAGAAAACAGAAGTTGAACTTTTGAGTAGTAATCAAGGGCATGGTCTCAAAGTATTTGCAAATAGTGCTGGTATGGAGAACAGATGCTGACATTATTGCCAATGGGAATCACGATGTGATCGTTGGAGTGAGAGACTGAAAGAAACCACAGGGAATTTTTGCAGAAAGCTCGGCATTGAACATGATTTATGGTCGAATTTAGGAAGGAGACAAGGAAAATAAGGCTACAAGTGCGTACTCTCTGACTGCTGCAGACAAAGGATGTAAACAGCCGTGGTTCTCCAACCTCCTGGCAATCAGGATTCTGCTCATACAGAAGGGCGCCAGAATGTTTGCCTGAGTTAAGTGCATACTTCTGTTTTAGTATCTAAGAATAGTTATCCTCCTTTCCTCTCCCATTACTGTTTGGGTATCCTTAAAAATCCTCACCAGCTATTAAGTATCATGGAGTTACGCAAAGAGGTCTGCAGGGAACTTATGGCTTCCCAAAGCAGATCAGAGAACCTCACAGGGGGCCCTAAGCTTGAAAGGTGAGCAGCTCTATGTTGATGCTCTTATGTGTGTGAGGTACTTTTATGTTAGAAGACTGAAGTTTGGAGATTTAGGAGAGTGAGGTGAATCTTCCAAAAATATCTAACAAAGTATGCTGAGAAGGTAAGTTAGAGCAGAAAATATGTGACCATTCCTTGGTCTTGGGTCACTTAAGTTATAACCTTTCTTCAAAGAGTAGAGAACAAACATTGCCTCTGGTACAAAAATAAGAACTTCTTGTTTGTTTGTTTGTTCTGAGACAGAGTCTTGCTCTGTCACACAGGTTGGAGTGCAGTGGCATGATCATGGCTCACTGCAGCCTCAAACTCCTGGGCTCATGCGATCCTTCCACTTCAGCCTCCCGAGTAGCTGGGACTACAGGTGCATGCCACCATGCCTCGCTATTTTTTAAATTTTTTGTAGAGACAGGGTCTCCACTGCTCTCAAACTCCTGGTCTCAAGCCATCCTCCCACCTCGCCTCCCCAGGTGCTGGTATTAAAGGCATGAGCCACCATGCCTGCCCAAAATAAGAACTTTTTGAGCTATCCTGTAGAGCATCTGAGTTTTGAAATAGGGAAAGAGAGACATGTTTGACTAAAAGTAGTAGGATTTTCAGATGAGAGAGATAGTCTAGAGGGATGTCAGTGCTGGTCCTCAAGTCCTTGGGACCACTATAGAAATGGACTCTTATAAGGGGAAAAGATGAAAAACAATAACAACCAAAATGTTGCCAAAGGTTAGGTAGGAACAGTGAGCTTTAATGCCTGCCCAGCTAGCAAAGGAAATAGATTAGGTGAGGAAAATAAAGTTAGGCTTTGTGCCCAGGAACCTGAGCCAATGAAGCCTGTCAGTGGCCAGAGTTCCATTACCACAGGAAAATGGCACCAGGCTCTCTCAGCATGCCTGTTTATAGGCATTCCACCACATTCCTATCTCACCCTTATTCCTAGTTGTATTTCCTTTGAAAACTTATACTACTAGAGCCTGTGTTAAGACTGCAGAGGTCAATCCAAAGCTGGAACAGAGTAGCAAGATCCAAGAGCACTCTCGGTGTGCAGCATGCCCATCTTAGGTGCATAGTCAGAGAAGAGCTGATACAGCGAAGGTAGATGGAAAGGTGAGGATTCTCTCTGTCTGCTTGCATTGTCCTCTCCACCGTCTTGTTTTCTTGGCAGAATCCTTGATCATTCAGCATCTGCTCAGGTGTTAATATCTGTTATCTCTCAATAAACTCCACTGATGGAAAGAGCTCTATTCCCACAGCATCTTGTACACAGCATTAATTACGCATTTGCTGCATTGTTTTCCAGTGGTTTGTGTGTCCGTCTTTCTTACTGGACCATCAACTCCAAGATGTTAGGGTCTGTGTTTTGCATCTATCTCCAGCCCTAAATCAGTATCCAGAACTACATTGTCCAGTATGGTAGCTGCCAGCTACATGTGGATATTGAGCACTTGAAATGTGATAAATTCCAATTGAAATTTGTTGCAAGTATAAAATACACATCGGATTTTGTCAACCTAGTATGAATAAGAGAATGTAGGCTGGGTGTGATGGCTCATGCCTATAATCCCAGCATCTTGGGACGCAGGCAGATCACTTGAGCCCAGGAGTTCGAGACCAGGCTGGCCAACATGGCAAAACCCTGTCTATTAAAAATACAAAAAAATTGGCCGGGCATGGTAGTGCATGCCTGTAATCCCAGTTACTCAGGAGGCTGAGGCTCGAGAGTCACTTGAACCTGAGAGGCAGAGATTGCAGTGGACTGAGATAGTGCCACTGCACTCCAGCCTGGTGTCTCAAAAAAAAAAAAAAAGAGAGAAAGAATGTAAACTATCTCAGTAATATATTTTTATAATGATTACATGTTAAAATGATAATGTTTGGGATGTATTGAGTTAAATATGATATATTATTAAAATTAATTATATCTGCATCTTTTTACTGTTTTACATGGATACTAGAAAATTTAAAAGTATATGTATATGACTCCTGTTATATATTTATTGGACAGGGATGGTCTAGAACATAGTAGATGCTTACTTGAGGCAGGTCTTAGCAGGCAAAAGAAAATACAGAAAATACATTCATTTTGGATTTTGAAGAGATGGGGCAATTTACAGAAGTGAGGGCAAGGTTAAGGAAACCCACCAAAGATGCTGAAGCATCAAGAGACTAGCAAAAGAGGGCAGCAGTTAGCCTACAGAGGAGAGGAAAGGACATCACTAGAGCTGGTGAGCACTGAAGGTGCCTAAGAGGAGCACCCAGCAGGAGCTCTAGTTCCCCGTCACTGCCAGAGTCACGCCTTGCTCCCACTGCCTGTAGGGAAATGGAAGCCAGAGGGCAGAGATCCTGGATGATGCAGCCCTTAGGGGACCACTCCCACCTCCCTCCCCAGGGCAAAGAAGAATGGAGAATAGGTGAGGGTAGGAGGAGAGCATGGGATAAAGAGTAACAAGCACAGAGCTCAGTACATTTGTTCAGTGAATGAATGAAATGAAACTAGCTGCTGAGGAATGGAGGACGGTGGAAAATTCACTTTTTCCCATGTGGAATCTTTTTGCAGTAGTGCTTTTCAAACTGTTCTGAGACACTGAAGAGTTTAGTGAAATTATGTTAGGGATTCCAAAGACATTTCTTATTTTATATATATACTAATTAAGAGGGTTTAGATGTGCATTAGTCTTTTAGAAAAGCATTTCCACAGGGAAATGACAATGTTAAATTGGGAGGCCTAAGATTTTATATATATATAAAGACAGAGTCTTGCTCTCCAGGCTGGAGTGCAATGGTGTGATCTCGGCTCACTGCAATGCCCACCTCCCGAGTAGCTGAGACTACAGGCGCGTGCCACCATGCCCAGCTAATTTTTGTATTTTTAGTAGAGACGGTTTCACAGTGTTAGCCAGGATGGTCTAGAACTCCTGACCTCGTAATCCACCCACCTCGGCCTACCATAGTGCTGGAATTACAGGTGTGAGCCATCGTGCTTGGCCATTAAATATGTATATTTCTAACTATTAAAACTCTCCTTGAGGATGGGTGCAGTGGCTCATGCCTGTAATCCCAGCACTTTAGGATGCCGAGGCAGGTGGATCACTTGAGGTGGATCACTCGAGACCAACCTGGCCAACGTGGTGAAACCCCATCTCTACTTAAAATATAAAAATTAGCTGGGTGTGGCAGCACATGCCTGTAGTCCCAGCTACTCGGGAGGCTGAGGCAGAATAATTGCTTGAACCAGGGAGGCAAAAGTTGCAGTGAGCCAAGATTGCACCACTACACTCCAGCTTGGGCAGCAGAGCGAGACTCCATGCCAAAACAAACAAACAAACTAACTCACCTAAAACACAGCAACATGCACACCCAAACGTGTTAAGTATCAAAATTTTTAACAGATGGGAAACATCACACGTCAACTTGTGCTGCCACATAAATTTTTGTGCAAGCCTAAAAACAAGAGTTCCTCCTGCCTCTTTTGTGCTTTTATTTGAATATCTTTAGTTATTCTTTAAATTTTTCTAGTCACTCTCTGCTTATCCATTAATTGAATATCTTAAATGTGTCACTAATTAAGAAGGTTTAGGTCTGCATTAGTCTTTTAGAAAAGCATTTCCATAGGGAAATGACAGTGTTAAACTGGGAGGCCCAAGATGAGCAGCATTTGGAGAGGACAGGACATAGATTAGAATGAGCTCAGGTTTTCTGGTGACCTCTGCTCAGATTGAACTCATTCGTCTTTTAGAAAAATTCAGGTCTACATGTGTTCATTTATGTAAAGTTGCACGCATTAGTAAACCATTGTAACACATGGGCACAGCTCATGCGTTACAATTAAATGCTGAGCAGTGTTCGGGAGTGTGTATTTGACGCATGTTCATGTCTCATCATGTATCTCACTTGTTATCATGTTTATGTAAATATGATACATGCATGTTAAGGAATTCCACAATTGCAGATATTGTAGGAATTCCATCTGAAATGCATTTCTGGCCATTTGCATTTGATGTTCCCTCTGCCTTGAAGGTATTTCCTTCAGCTTTTGATAAGGCTGAGATTAAGATGTTCCTTAGTCCTATTTATCCTTTTATCCTTTAGCTTTTAGCTGAAAGGTTTCCTCCTTGGCAAAGGCTTCCCTGACCACCTAATCACTTAAGTAGGTTCCCTCCCCATTCTCTCTTTAAGCCTTATTTCAACCTTCATAGCATTTACCACAATTTGTAATTGTTTTGCATAATTATCACTTTATTGCTTTTTGCCTGTTTGCCTAAGAAGAATTTAAATTTCAGTGGTATAGGGATGGGGTTTCTACTTAACCTGGGTCAGGGACTATTGTAAGAGCTTTACTCATATTCATTTATCATCTACTCACAATCACCTAGTGAAGGCCCCTTTGAGAGACAAGGACATTGAGATGCAGAGAGGGTAAATGGCCTAGTCAAGGTTTCGTAAGCTAATACACAGGAGAGCCAGCATTCAAACCCGAGAATCAGTGGGGTCCCAGGAGTACAGCATATTTAATATTAAAGGCTTCCACCTCCAGGCCCCAAAGTGCTAACGAGAACACTGGGGTTTTTTAAATGTTGTTTTGTGTTTGTTTTTGTTTTTTTTTTTTGAGACAGACTCTCACACTGTCACCCAGGTTGGAGTGCAGTGCTGTGATCTCCGCTCTGTGCAATCTCCGCCTCCTGGGTTCAAGCGATTCTCCTGCCTCAGCCTCCTGAGTAGCTGTGATTACAGGTGCCTGCCACCATGCCCAGCTAATTTTTTGTGTTATTAGTAGAGACAGGGGTTCACTATGTTGGCCAGGCTGGTCTTGAACTCCTGACCTCGTGGTCCACCCACCTCAGCCTCCCAAAGTGCTGGGATTACAGGCATGAGTCACTTTACCTCGCTGAGTCCTTGGTGCTAACAGAGGCAAGGAGGGATTCTTCTCTAGAACCTTCAGAGGGAGCCTGTCCCTCCTGACACATTTATTTCAGACTTCTAGCCACTAGAACTGTGAGAGAATAAATTTCTATCCTTGGTTGATTGATTGAGATGGAGTCTCACTCTGTCACCCAGGCTGGAGTGCAGTGGTGCGATCTTGGCTCACGGCAACTTCGGCCTCCTGATTTCAAGCGATTCTCCTGCCTCAGCTTCCTTAGTAGCTGAGACTGCAGGCGTGAGCCACCATGCCCGGCTTATTTTTGTATTGTTAGTAGAGACAGGGTTTCGCCATGTTGGCCAGATTTGTCTTGAACTCCTGACCTCAGGTGATCCTCCCACCTCTGCATCCCAAAGTGCTGGGATTACAAGTGTGAGTCACCTCGCCCAGCCTTGACATTGGCTCTTGCTTCCGTTTTATTAATAGCAGAATTCATGTGCTCTGATGGGGGCTTTTCTCAGACTGATGTCTTATCCTTCTTAGTGCCCCCAAACTAGATCCTGTTCAGACATGCTATAACAAATTAGTATGAGTTTATTTTAGTGTAAAAATTTTGAATTCTCTTCATAATTGTTTCATAATACACATTTTCCATGAATTTTTTTGAAGACCCCTCATACATGTGTCTGTTTAACTTATTTCTATCCTCTCCTTTATTTGATTCACTTTTTTATCTATTTAAATAACACTTACGGAAGGACAACTCTAGGCCAGACACTGTGCTGAGGCTTGGCGACCTGGATGACCAGAACATGGTCATAGCCCTCTAGGGATGCTAGGCAGATGGAGCACATAAACTAATGATTACACCAATTAATTGGCCAAGGATTTGAACCAGGATTCTAGTCAGCAGGACCAGAGGAAAGATAATACCCTTTTGGCCTGTTACTGTCTTGTTTTGTCTTTTATTGTACTTTCCTCCAGCTTTCCTTTTCTTTCAAAGACTTTCTTTTCTGGCTATCTTATGTTCCTTTTTTTTTTTCCCCCACTTTTTAATTATTTATATAGCCAATTCCAGATGACCTCTTTTGTGAATTTTATACAATTAATGCTTGGCACCCAACTGTGGAATCTGGATTTAATCCTCCACCATCAGCCCCCTTCTCCCCAGAATGATGCATGCTCAGGCAACAGGGACTAATTGTAACATTAGCCTAAGGAAAGCTGAACTAGGCGGTCATTAGTTCTTTACCACTCCCTATTTCCCTGCTTTCCACAAAATTTAGGATCTCTTCCCAACCCACATAGAAATGACTTTTTAAAAAAATGTTCTCCATTCTCTGCTCCATATCCATTGGCACAAACATTACAAATAAATGTCTTGTGACTTCTTTCCTGCTGTCCCTAGAATTGTGGAATGTTGTTTTGAAATTCTTCTTTGGATTTTTGTATCCAAATTTATACCCCCAATTCTTAGCATACTGCCTGACACATAATAGGTGTCCAATAAATATATGTGAAAATAAATCCAAAGTAAAAAGAGAGAAAAGTGTCAGTAGATGATTTTTGCATGAACAATGTTGCTATGTTTTTATTTAGGCGTTTATGCATCTGTTTGGCCCCTAAGTTATATGGCCCTCAAGAGTAAAGGGACTAGTCCTTCTTCTTTGTATTCTCTCCTGACCTGTGCCTAAAATAATACCTGGTACAGAGCAAAACCATAATCTATATTTGTTGAATGAACAATGAGTAAAGACTAGATAGTTGATACCTGTGATTGACGTGGATGAGGATTTATGTCATTAATGTTGTCTTAATTGTTTTCTGGAACAAAGTGTAAATAGCTTGGGTAAATAAACTATAAATGCTATTAGAAGAAGGTCTGTAGAGAAGAAACATCTCAGGTGGCACTAAGGCCAGGGGAGCCCCTGCCTTAACATGGGCTTGCCCGCTGCTGTTTCACTTTCCTGGAGAGAGAACTCTGGACATGGCTTTGCACAGGGAATGGCGGGGTACAAGAATGTGAACATGTGGTGGGGGATTTTGTTAAAGTAGTAATTTCCTTCCAAACACTTGAAAAAAACTTTTCTAATTCTATTCTATTGCTGTTGCCTCTGTGCTTTCCCCTCATATCACATTTAAATTCTATGGCTTGTCTAGTTAATGTGGACATGCATAATAAGTGGGCCCAGATCTTATTCTAAATGGAAGCCAGAGCTGGTGTCCAGACACAAGGAAAGCATAATTACCGCAAGAGCAGAGTTGTGTTTTCTGAGAGGGCTTTGAGCAGTGTCCATGGAGCCCCAGATGTAAATTCCTGCATTAGACAAGTAAAAAGATTTATGAAACACATTTCTCCTCTTTCTTGGAGAAAAAGAAAATCTTCTCTTTTGCGAAAAGATTAGTGTTTGAGTACTTCTTGACCCTTAAGGGAAAGAAAGAAAATGATATCAGAAATCTATACATGCTAAAATAATATTCATCAAAATGAGAAATGATTGATTCTTTCCATATGTTCGTATCCTATTTCAATTTAAATTAATTTTGCAGGAGTCATTAACCATCTCCACAAAATTTTCTGGGTTTTCTCTGAATGCTGGCTTTGGCACACCTGCAGCCAGTGCATGTCTTTATGGTTAATCTGTAGGAACCAAAATTAATTTCAGTGAAACAGCTAAATGGTCCTCAAGAGTCCTTACTCATATGTCTGGTTAGCATTCACCAGGGGCAGTAAACACAGCCTGACAAGGGTGATAGAAATGTTTCAAGGGACCTTTCCAAGTTCTCTCGCTATCTTTTATTTTTAATTTGCAGGTGCAAAAATTCCATTGTAATTCTTTAATTCCAAGGGCAATGGGTATCCTGGGGTCTCAGATTCAGGACAAGTGGCCAGCTGGGAAACAATATTCTGCTTGCAAGTCATGGCAAGTGCAGAAGGAGGGCAAGCCATTAAAAGTTTGGCATGTTCTCCTTTTCTCTCTTTTTGTGCATCCTTTTCCTCTTCTAGACAGGTGTACAATTACACGAGCTGAATTAGTTATCTCCCAAAGCTGTGCTGTTGTACATCCAGGAAAAGGACTTGATTACTCAACCCATGGTTCCAGGAGCCTTATTTGGGTTCTTTTGTGCAGCAGAAAAAAGTGCTGAGTGCACCCTCTATTTGTTTGCGATTTGCCTGCTGGGCACATTACTTGCTATCACTCTGGTTTCAATAGATGTCTTTCCACGGAGGTTTTAGCATGTCTATATTTAGAAAACAATAAAAGATGTATAAGATGGAAAAACTAGGGGAAAGCAGAAGTGCACTGAGGAGGAGAGAAAAGGGCAAGAGGCAATCATGGATCCTTCTCATGACAGGAGCTGTCCCTAGCATCCAGGCTTGATTTCTTTCTTGCCTTGTCAAGTGTTCCACTGTGCAATGTGGAGTTATTAAGTGTGGAGATGAGGGGAGGAACAAGAGACAAGGAAAACATAGCTCCAGTACTCTGTGGTGTTTTTGGAGTGAGTTTTGCCAGGGCATGTACTGGACACAGCGTAAGAATCCAGGAAGGGAGAGACATGTCAGCTGTGAGAGGCATATCCATGCAGTTATTATGGCCACATATTATCTCCTTTGTTGGGCTTTGTCAGCACATGAGCTGCTGATGAGGATGACTTCTTTCCCAACCAGGAATGGTTTGTATGGCTTTTCTGCAAGCTATCGCTGGGAGCTTGGGTATGGGGATTCCTGAGGTGGGTATAACTAGAATAGGCTCTGGTTTATCTTCACTCAGACTTTGATGCTTTGAAAAGATTAACAGGCAAAATACTCAGAGATTAAAAACAAACGAACAAATGGAAAAAGAAAGAAGAAGGATGGAGAACTTGAAATCAAGGAAGAAATGACTTTAAGATAGTCTAGTCTCTTGACCCCTGTAGCTGTAATGACTTTATTGCCCATGATCTCAGATGGTAGGTTTATTTGGTTGTGGGCCTGGCATGTGTTTGTTCACTTTTATGTAGTCTTCTTAATGCTGTGTGGAATATTATAAACTTGTACTTATTTATTTATGTATACATTTACTTATTTATCTGTACACCTAGCATAGAGACATAACTAGTTGGGTACTTAACAAGTAGATACATGAGTAGCCATAGCTACAAACTACTACTAACAGTAGGATGTTCATAGTCATTTTCTTTTTTTTGAGACAGTGGTTTGCTCTTAATTGCCCAGGCTGGAGTGCAGTGGCGCTATCTTGGCTCACTGCAAGCCTCGCCTCCCGGGTTCAAGCAATTCTCCTGCCTTATCCTCCAGAGGAGATGAGATTACGGGTGTCCGCCACCACACCTGGCTAATTTTTGTATTTTTAGTAGAGATGGGGTTTCACCATGTCAGCCAGGCTGGTCTCAAACTCCTGACCTCAAGTGATCCAGCTGCCTCGGCCTCCCAAAGTGCTAGGATTACAGGCGTGAGCCACTGTGCCTGGCCACCATTTTCTTTGATATTAAAAAATGCAATGAAAAAAGAGAAGAAAAGGTCTATTTGGCCCAAAAAAAATCATGATGACTTTAAGATGTATAATTTAACACCAATTTCTTCCTTTTTTTTTCTTTTTTAATATGTACAGCTTTGTGAATTTTTTTTCTTTTTTAATATGTAATTTCTTCCTTAAAAAGTTAAAGGCCCATGAACTTTTTAAGTGATATGATTAGGAGAATTACAATTGTGTGATGAAGTAGCCACTGTCAGGTTGCAGCTACCTGGTTAGACTTCACCACAAATAATATTTGATGAATATTATTTTAGCATGCTCTATCTCAAAACATCAGATTCCGGTGTTGTGAATAAGAAAGTAGCCCCCAGTAGTCTGTCCTTCTATTCGGGGACATAACTTTCTTCCAGCATTGAATTGTCTTTCTAGGTGGAAAGTTTTGGATATAACTCCTTCTGAACTGTTCCTCTCCAGGCCAGACCCCTGAACTGTCCTGAGGAAAGGAAGTGGCCCACAACCTATCTCTACTTCATAGTCTCCATTCAGACTAGAAAAAAGAAAATAATACTATCAGAAACCTTAAGTTCCAGTCCTGGCCCAGCCACTCTTGTGCAATGTAGAAAAATTAATTTCATTTCTCTGGACCTCAGGTCCTCGTGGATGTAAAGAAGTATGCTACTTTCTCTGATACTTCAAAAGACAGTTTACAGAGTAGCAAGTGATACCATGAAAAGAGTGAAGGCTTTGGAGTCAGCCAGATCTTGTTCATTCTTCAACAAATCTTTATTTAGCATCTACTATATACCAGGTGCTGTTCTTGGTGCCAGAGATGCTGCCTACATGAAGCTCACATTTTAACGTGGGGACCAATAGTTAGTCTGTGGCCTTGGGCAAATCATTTAGTCCCTCTGAGCTTGTTTTTTCCACCTGTAAAATGGACATTATAATAACATTTCAAGATGCTTTGTTAGGATTAGACACAATGATATTTAAAGCACCTATTACACAGTAGAGGCTCAATGAATGGTGTATAAATAATACTATACAATAGATGAGAAAACGCTTTTTTCAATTGTACAATTCTATCCAGATATGTGAATTATTATTTTTTTATCCTCTGTACTGTATGACTTTAAAGCCATAGATGATCACAAAATTACATTGCAGATTTTATAAATTTCCTTCCTTTTACTGCTTTAAAAGCAACTTCATTTATCAAAGAAATTTTTTTTGAGTCTCTACTAGGCTGGCACTAGAGATACAGAAATAAGTGAGACGTCCCTCCCCTTACTTAGGATCATAACAGTAAATGCTTGGATTTCACCAGGGTTCTCACTTTTGGAGAGCTTATTTCTTTAGAGTTTATATTGGTTATTGACTGTTTACAAAGAAAGAAATAAAGAAAGGAAAACAGCCCTTTACTTGGCAAGATAAAGCTGTATTTAGCCAAGCTAAAGTTTTTTTTGTTTGTTTCGTTTTTGTTTTGTTTTGTTTTGTTTTTCGAGATGGAATCTTGCTCTGTTGCCCAGGCTGGAATGCAGTGGCGTGATCTTGGCTCACTTCAACCTCCGCCCTCCTGGGTTTCAGCAATTCTCTGCCTCAGCCTCCTGAGTAGCTGGGATTACAGGCATGTGCCACCATGCCCAGCTAGTTTTTGCATTTTTAGTAGAGACGGGGTTTCACCATCTTGGCCAGGCTGGTCTTGAACTCCTGACTTCGTGATCCACCTGACTTGGCCTCCCAAAGTGCTGGGATTACAGGCGTGAGCCACAGCACTTGGACTAGCCAAGCTAAAGTTTTATTCGAGAGACCTAAAGCTCTGTGTGTAAGACCCCTGGCAATCTCACTATTCAAAATGAAGCAAATAGGAGAACACATCTTTCCTATAGCTGCCCTAGAGGTAAAATTTCAACCTATAAACATCTTTTGCAACAAAAGAAAATCAATTAAGTTATTTACTATACCCAGCCATGTGACCAGTGTTGTTATAGATATTTCAGAGGATATAAATGAAAATAAGGAGATATTCCTGGAGATCAGCAGGAGACATGACACCTGCCCTTGAGGCAGGAGGTAGAATGTGTTCATTTATTTACTCGTTTATTTAGTCAAGAAAAAATCTGTTTAGTAACCATGGCCTTTGAGGAATTACACTGAGTGCTGTGAACCCTAAGTGGGAAAACCAATAAAGTGGAAGAATAGTTATCGAGAACCTATTATGCACCAGGCACTGTCCATCATTTTACTTCCATCATCTCAATGCATTTCTGTCAATCCTAAAAAAAAAAAAAGGTTGTATGCTTTGACCTCAAGGCATTCATTGGGGTGTGATAGGACAGAAAGCATCAGTCCACAGCAAGAAGCAATGCCGTGGAGGAAAAGGCCCAGAGCCAGTGAGCTGGAGGGAATGGAGGAGAGAATGGTTCATTGTCCCCAGAGGGTAGGGGCAGGTTTTGCAGAGGTTGTGGCATTCTAGTTTTTAAGCAGGAGCAACACATGTGAAAGATCACAGGGATACAAATGACAGAGAGACAGGGAGTGACAGCACAGACCAAACGCGCTACAGGAGCTGGCCAAACCCCAAGGCTCTCAGAGCACCGAGTTACCAGTTGCTTCCCAAGCATTCGCCCAGAGTAGTTGCTCATCTGAGAAGCTCTATTTCCCTGAGATAATGACAATGGAACTCAGATTTGTAGCCCAATTCATGGCACACTTGGGGGCTCGCTTATAACCCATTCTTGGTTTTATGAAGAAAACAGTTTCTTTCTGCTCTGTGCTCTGTTTTAGAGGCAGGAGCTGATCTTTGGACTGATGCCATGCTAGATCTTCATTTGTTTTGTGCTGATGAGACTTAGGAGTGATAAGTGGGAAAAAACTGATCTTCTCTGTATTCCACTATTGAGTTTTGATGGATAAAGTGGCCTTCTTGAAGTTTTTCTACTTTCATTTGGAAAGTGTCATAAAATATAGGATAAGTACTAAAGTAAGGTGCCAGGCTGGGAGTGGTGGTTCACACTTGTAATGCCAGCACTTTGTGAGGCCGAGGCAGGTGGATCACCTGAGGTCGGGAGTTCAAGACCAGCCTGGCCAGCATGCTGAAACCCTATCTCTACTAAAAATACAAAAATTAGCCGGGCGTGGTGGTGGGCATCTGTCATCCCAGCTACTCGGGAGGCTGAGGCAGAAGAATTGCTTGAACCTGGGAGGCAGAGGTTGCAGCCAGATGAAATTGCACTGCTGCACTCTGGCCTGTGTGACAGGGAAGACTCTGTCTCAAAAAAAAAAAAAATCCAGTGGGATAGGTGGACAGAATATATTGAGAATTGTTTGTAACTAATGCAACTGACACTTGAAGAAATGAGTAGCTTAGTTAAAAACAAGCTGTGGCCAGCTCTGGTGCCTCACACTATTATCCCAGCACTTCGGGAGGCCAAGGCAAGCAGACCACCTGAGGTCAGCAGTCGAGACCAGCCTGGCCAACATGGTGAAACCCTGTCTCTAATAAAATAATAAAACATTAGCCAGGCCTGATGGTGGGTGCCTATAATCCCAGCTACTTGGGAGGCTGAGACGGGAGAACCACTTGATCCTGGGAGATGGTGGTTTCAGTGAGCTGAGATCACGCCGCTGCTCTCCAGCCCGGGCGTCTGAGCAAGACTCCATCTCAAAAAAAAAGAAAAAACTATATTTGGGGGTCAGGGGGTAAAATTTGTAGATTATTTCTGTGAATGTTATTTCTAGTTTGTCTACCACCCAATGCATTTTCCTATTAAGAAATCACAGTAAAGAGCATCTCTGCCCAAGGTCCATTAATTGCGCAAAGTGCCGGGATGACCTCTCATGGTACCGACAGGAAACAAACACTCCTGTTTTTACAGTACCTCTAATTACAAGCAGAAAAAAGTTCAACATATCAACTGTTCATTATTTAATTTATTGATGAGTAGAGGAGGATTTGCTTTTTGGTGTTTTCTTTTTTTTTTTTTTTGGATAAACAGTCTTGCTCTGACACACAAGCTGGAGTGCGGTGGCATCATTTGCTCACTGCAGCCTCGACCTCCCCAGCTCAAATGATCCTCCTACCTTGGTTGCCTGTGTAGGTGGTATTACAAGTGTGTGCCACCATGCCCACCTATTTTTTAAAAATTTTCTTTGTAGAGACAAGGTCTCGCTACATTGCCCAGGCTGGTCTTGAACTCCTGGCCTCAAGTGATCCTCCTGCTTCACCTCCCAGTAGCTGGGAGTGTAGATGTGCACCACCATACCCAGCTAATTTTTAAATACTTTGTAGAGACAGGATTTCGCCGTGTTGTCCAGGCTGGTCTTGAACTCCCGGCCTCAAGCGATCCTCCCGCCTAGCTTCTCTAGTTACTGCGGTCGTATGCTTGACTTCATCATCCAGATTGGGTCTCACACTCACAGTTTAGGAGCTTCAGGTCTGTGTTTGATCTGTGTGTAGTGCAGCTGCTGCCATTTGACTGGATCCCTTCTGTGACAGTCACTAAACCATGAATGAAGAGTGTCTGTAGATAGTGTCTGTATTTCCTCCCAGGCATGAGCTATTGAATACAAAGTTCCAGTAGAGGCGAGAGATCACTTGAGGTCAGGAGTTTGAGAACAGCCTGGCCAACATGGCGAAACCCGATCTCTACAAAAAATCAGCCAGGCTTGCTGGCAGACGCCTGCAACCCCAGCTGATTGGGAGACTGAGGCAAGAGAATCACTTGAGCCAGGGAGGGGAGGTTGCAGTGAGCCAAGATCGAGCCACTCCACTCCAGCCCAGGCTGAGTGACAGCATAAGACAACCTCTCAAAAAAAAATAAATAAAAAGGGACACATACCTCCCAACATATCTTCTATTCTTTAAGATTCCTTTCCTATGAGACCCTTAAATTTGTTATATTTTATTTTATTTGAGATGGCGTTTCGCTCTTGGGATACATCAGGCACCCAGGCTGGAGTGCAGTGGCGTGATCTCCACTCACTGCAACCTCTGCCTCCCGTATTCAAGCAATTCTCCTGTCTCAGCCTCCTAAGTGGTTGGAATTACAGGCACTACCAGCACGCCTGGCTAATTTTTGTATTTTTTTGTAGAGATGTGTTTTCACCATGTTGGTCAGGCTGGTCTTGAACTGCTGACCTCAAATGACCCACCCACCTCAGCTTTTCCAAGTGGTGAGACTACAGGCATGAGTGACCACATCCGGCCATGATAGATTCTTTATCTATTTAAGAAATTCTTTATTCCACTCTGATGTCTCTTTAAAGACTCAGTGATGGAGGTGTTATAGGTTTGGGTGTACCTCTCCGTGAACATGGCTGTTTTGGTTTGAGTTTCTGAACTTAGGTAACTTTGAGTCACTTCTTTATTATTTTATTTCTAAACATGTCTTCACATCCAGTGAAACCATTGTGTATAGTAAGTTGTGAAACGTGTTTTGAGTGTGCTATCCAATACCAATTCGGATTTCACTAAAGGTTTAACATGTTCCCTCCGTGTTATGAGATATACATCAGGTAACTGATACACTCACTGTGTGTCTATTAGCCAAAGTATCAGGGTGTTTGGATGAGGCTACGATTCACAAGATACATGCCATGTCCAGGTTATTTTGTCTTTTTTCTCTTAGCGGAAAAACTCAAAGAAGTCTCTTTGTTTACAGTATGTTCTGCATTCCTGGTGGGTTGGTAGTTACCAAGAATATTAAATGTAGATGATAATTATCAAGAATGTGAAATGTAGGTGATAGTTGTCAAGAATGTCAAATGTAGGTGATAGTTGTCGAGAATGTGAAATGTAGGTGATAGTTGTCGAGAATGTGAAATGTAGGTGACAGTTGTCGAGAATGTGAAATGTACGTGATTGATAGTTGTCAAGAATGTTAAATGTAGGTGATTGATAGTTGTCAAGAATGTGAAATGTAGGTGATTGATAGTGGTCAAGAATGTTAAATGTAGGTGGTAGTTGTCAAGAATGTTAAATGTAGATGGTAGTTATCAACTATGTTGGATGTAGATGATTGTTATTAAGAATGTTAAATGTATATATCCTAGAAAGAATATAATAAAGTTGTTTGTCCTCTCCAAGGGAAAATTCAGTGTAGACATGAAGGATTGTTATAAATGGATGCCAGCCATAGTTGCTCATGGAAACAGTGATTGTCGTCAGGTTTAATAAGCACCGGAAAAATACCTACGTTCAACTAGTTTATGAGTAGTAGATTGAGTTTCCATAATTTTGCATTTGCAGTGTGATTACGCACTACTCTCCTGCAACGGAAATGCATTGCAATGCAACGTGTTCATAGGAAGTTAACACAAAACCATTCAATTGTCTCTGCCTCTACACAACTACCTCTCAGAGTGCATAAACAATCAATGCAAATACTGCCTGTTGATCGATATAAAAGGACACTGCTTACAGAGGCTGGCTGGTGAGGTACTGAGATATGACATGTGTACATCCTACAGTACTAGCACGGTAATGTAGAAACAGCTGCTTTCCTATCATAAGCACTCAAAGTCGGTTCGGTCTTCATGATTTCTTTTATTTTTATTTTTGAAACAGAGTCTTGCCGTGTCACCAGCCTGCAGTGCACTGGCATGATATCGGCTCACTGCAACCTCCACCTGCTGGGTTCAAGCGATTCTCCTGCCTCAGCCTCCCTGGTAGCTGGGATTACAGTCACTCAGCACCATGCTCAGCTGATTTTTGTATTTTTAGTAGAGACAGCGTTTCACCACATTGGCCAGGCTGGTCTCGAACTCCTGACCTCGTGCTCTGCCTGCCTCAGTCTCACAAAGCGCTGGGATTCCAGGTGCCCGGCCTAGTCTTCATGGCCTCTGATAACAGTAAGAGAATCATGCTTTATACAATAAGCAAAAAAAATGGACAACTCAAATACCCTTTTATAAGAGCCAGATTCAGCAGCAAGTGATTTTTGCTCAGCTTGTTATTCAACAAGAAAATGCGTTGAATGATTTGTTGTTTTTTGACAGAATCTCCCTGTCTGGCCCAGGCTGAAGTGCAGTGGCACCGTCTTGACTGACTGCAGCCTCGTGGGCTCAAAGGATTTTCTCTCACCTCAGCCTCCCAACTAGCTGGGACCACAGCTGTGCTTTACCATACCCACATACTTTTTGTATGTTTTGTAGAGATAAGGTCTTACTATAGTGCCCAGGCTGGTTTGGAACTCCCGGGCTCAAGCCACCTGCCTGCCTTGGCCTCCCTGAGTACTGGGATTACCGCCACGATCCACCACACCCCACCTAATACCGAGTTTTGTCAGTCCTTAGGGTTTCATTTACAAACCTTCATGGGCAATTGTGTCTTCCTATGTATTTGCTTTCATTCTTTACCATTTCTTTCTATTTATTTATTTGTTTATTTAGAGATGGAGTTTCACTCTTGTTGACCAGGCTGGAGTGCAGTGGTGCAATCTCGGCTCACCACAACCTCCGCCTCCCAGGTTCAAGCGATTCTCCTGCCTCAGCCTCCCGAGTAGCTGGGACTACAGGCATGTACTACCAGTCTTGGCTAATTTTATATTCTTAGTAAAGGTGGGGTTTCTCCATTGAGGTTGTTCAGGCTGGTCTCAAACTCCCAACCTCAGGTGATCCACCCACCTCGGCCTCCCAAGGTGCTGGGATTACAGGTGTGAGCCACCATGCCCGGCCCATTCTTCCCCATTTGTGGTGTGGATATGGCTTTATCCCTAAATCCCACCCCAGGGAATCTCTCCTGAAACTACATGTCCTCTTGAATTTATTTCTCCACCTCCTGTAGAGAAATTTATTGACTTTCCCCTGCCCCCGCACTGTATTTTTAAACAATGTTAGTTCTCTCTTCTCCACGCTACCGCGTAAAGCCGTAATTACACAAGCCATCCATTTACTCTGGAGAAATCCGCCTTTGGATGGTGCATGCTCTGCTTTTTAAAGCAACCGTTCCTCTTACCCATCAATCAACCCCGCAGATTCAGAAGTGGAGACTGGTACGTGACAGTTAAAACACGCTCGTGCCAGCAGGAAAGGCAGTGTTTGCCTCCCTGCTCTTAATGACTCCCTGTTCCTTGCATTCTTCATTCCCCTGGGGTGAGGAGATCGGAGAATTTGGCCCTAAAAAGATATCTCGACAGCAATTGGGGGTTTGTGGTTTATCTTGGATCAAAGACAGGACTTGAGCTCCGAACACTCGATTTCCTTGTCTTCATTCTTCCAGTCTCTTTATTTTTTTTTTTCCCAGACAGAGTCTCGCTCTGTCGCCCAGACTGGAGTGCAGTGGTACAATCTTAGCTCACGGTAACCTCCACCTCCCAGGTTCAAGCGATTCTCCTGCCTCAGCCTCCCAAGTAGGTGGTATGACAGGCACCTGCCCCCACGGCCGTCTAATTTTTGTATTTTTAGTAGAGACAGGATTTCTCCATGTTGGCCAGGCTGGTCTCGAACTCCTGACCTCACAGCCTCCCAAAGTGCTTGGATGACAGACATGAGCTACCATGCCAGGCCAGGGAATTTCTTTACGGCCAGTTTTTATATACTCAGGGTGGAGGGAAAGTTGGAGTTCTATGTTTAGGGTTTATGGCTGGTGTTGCAGTAAAGGTGTTTTGGTTTCTAGGACCAACCTTGGGAAAGAGGGATTCTAGTTTTATGGCATCCTTGGGGCAAAATGGGTCAGAGAGACAGGTGGGTGGGAGAAGGTCAGAGAGAAAGGTTTGCTTCTGAGGCTGCTTATAAACTCCTCATTTCAGGGTGTCCTTTTCCGAGACCCATTGCAGGCATAAATTATTGGTTTTGCTCATTTACTTTATGAAAAAATAAATACATTAGTAGATAGGGTATCTAATTTTTTATATAGTTTCCTGTCTGCTGTGTAGTTGTAATGTTCTGCTTTTCATCTGGGAAATACAGTGTATACTGAACATTTTATAACGGGGAGAGGACAAACCAACACCAGGGCCAGCCGCTCACGTCTCTCATCCCAGCACTTTGGGAGGCCGAGGCGGGCAGATCACCTAAGGTCACGAGTTCGAGACCAGCCTGGCTATCCGGATGAAGCCTCGTGTCTACTATAAACGCAAAAATCAGCCGGGCGTGGTGGTGTGCGGCTGTCATCCCAGCTACTCAGGAGGTTGAGGCAGGAGAATGGCTTGAGCCCTGGAGCTGGAGGTTGCAGTGGGCCGAGATCGCGCCACTGCGCTCCAGCCTGGGCGACAGAGTACGACTCTGTGTGAAATAAAAACAAGAACAACACAAAGAAATCAACGCAAGGCTGTGTTCCCCAGTGCTTTTACTTATGTGTATCCTGTTTTCATCTGTATTTCTCATTTGCTTTGATCTTTTTGGTTTTCTTTTATGTGTTTTCCATGGGAAAGCGTTGCCATTTTCCCTTTCCAAACCCTTAGGTCAAAGTTCACTTCGTTTATTTCAGTTTTCTATTCTTAGTTAGGAAGAGCCTTTGTAGGTAAGATGCACTGGATTTTCACTGATGCTTTTGCTGGAACGCATATAATGACAATATGTTTCTTTTACTCTTTTGAATGTGTTAAACGTTCTTTTACGCTTTTTGATCTAGTCGTTATTTATTTAGCATAAATATCATGCTGATATTCAAAATACATCTGAGATGGTTTTGTGAACCCTGACAATTTGAGACAAGACTCAGTTAATTTAGAAAGTTGATTTTGCCAAATTTAAGGACGCATGCCCGTGACACAGCCTCAGGAAATCCTGACAATACGTGTTTAAGGTGGTCAGGGCAGAGCTTGGTTTTATTACTTTAGGGACACGTGAGACATCAATTAATATATGTATGAAGTACATTGGGGCAGGTGCGGTGGCTGTAATCCCAGCACTTTGGGAGGCCGAGCTGGGCGGATCACCTGAGGTCAGGAGTTTGAGACCAGCCTGGCCAACATAGTGAAACCCCATTTCCACTAAAAACACAAAAATTAGCCAGGCGTGGTGGTGGGCGCCTCTACTCCCAGCTTCTTGGGAGGCTGAGGCAGGTGAATCCCTTGAACCCAGGAGGCAGAGGTTGCAGAGAGCTGAGACTGCCTTGCACTCCAGCCTGGGCAACAAGAGCAAAGGTCCATCTCAGAAAAAAAAGAAGTACAGTCATTGAAAGGCAGGGACGATTGGGGCAGGGAGACGGCTTCCAGGTCACAGGTGGTTGAGATACAAATGGTGCATTCTTTTTTTTTTTTTTTTTGAGATGGAGTCTTGCTCTGTTGCCCAGGCTGGAGTGCAGTAGCCCGATCTCGGCTCACTGCAACCTCTGCCTCCCTGGTTAAAGGGATTCTCCTGCATCAGCCTCCCAAGTAGCTGGGATTACAGTCATGTGCCAGCACGCATGGCCAAATTTTTGTCTTTTTAGTACAGACGGTGTTTCACCATGTTGGCCAGGCTGGTCTCGATCTCCTGACCTCATGATCCGTCCGCCTCGGCCTCCCAAAGTGCTGGGATGACAGCCACCACGCCCAGCCAATGGTTGCATTCCTTTGAGTTTCTGATTAATGTTTACAAAGGAGGCCATCAGACATGCGTCTATCCCAGTGAACACAGAGCTGGCTGAACAGAATGGAAGGCAATTTTGCCTTGAGCACCTTCCAGCTTCACTTTTTTTTTAGCTTTTTGATTTTGGGGACCCAAGACACTTTCCTTTCACAGCTTCCATTAGGATCCATAGACCATGTGCTTAATTCAGAAAATTAAAATAGATTTATATATACATCTAAAAGACGCAAGAGCTATGAACCTACAGCCACCTTGAAATATTGTTAAGGTAATTGTATAGCAAGTTGATTGCCTCTGGGCGTCTCCGGAGCCAGAGGAAAAACGTTATTGCTCAAATACTTCTTGTCTTATCGAAAAGAACTATGAGGGCAATTCTACGGCCAGTGGCCTATTCCTAGCATTAAATTCTAAAAGGAGTGTATGATGGCTGTGTACCTTCAAGGCACGCGACGCAACACCACAAATAACAGCTCTTTAAAAACTGTTTCTGGCTGGGCGCAGTGGCTCAGGCCTTTAATCCAGCACTTTGGGAGGCCGAGGCAGGTGGATCGCCTCAGGTCAGGAGTTCGAGACCAGCCTGACCAACATAATGAAACCCTGTCTCTATAAAAATACAAAAACTTAGCAGGGTGTGGTGGCGGGTGCCTGTAATCCTAGCTACTCTGGAGGCTGAGGCAGGAGGATCACTTGAACCCGGGAGGCGGAGGTTGTGGTGAGCCGAGATCATGCCACTGCACTCCAGCCTGGGCAACAAGACCGAGACTCCATTTCAAAAAACAATAAGTGTTTCTAAGGCATCACTAAAAAAGGTGGAACATATTTACAGGAGCCTAACTAGAAAAAGCCAGTTTTCTAAGCTTCTGGTGATTGAACTTACGAGGGACAGAGAGAGGGGGGGACATTTCTCACTGTACCGCGGTTATTGGATTGATTTTTATCACTGTGTCCTGTGATACTAAAACGTTTCTCTAAGCTGCTTGAACCAAGGTGCAAAGAGTCTAACGCGTGCTTAGCACACTGCAGACCTTGCAATACATGTGAGGAAAATTCTTTGTAGCTTGGTAAATTTGCAAAATTGCTTGTGCGAATCTGTTTTATGATTTGAGACTCATCACAAAGACAACATGTGGCTGGGCGCGATGGCTCGCGCCCGTGATGGAACACTTTGGGAGGTCGGGGCGGGTGGATCACCTGAGGTCAGGAGTTCGAGACCAGCTGGCTCACATAGTGAAACCCTGTCTCTACTAAAAATACTAAAAAATCAGCTAGACGTGGTGGTGCGTGGCCTGTAATCCCAGCTATTCTGGAGGCTGAGGCACGAGAATTGCTTAAACTCGGGAGGCAGAGGTTGTGCCACTGCACTCCAGCCTGGGTGAGAATCTAAAGAAAAAAGACCACCGGTGATTCATGCCTGTAATCTCAGCACTTTGGGAGACTGAGGTGGGTGGTTAACTTGAGGTCAGGAGTTTGAGAACAGTCTGGCCAACATAGTAAAACTCCCATCTCTACTAAAAATACAAAAAATTAGCTGGGTATGGTGGCGGGCACCTGTAGTGCTGGGTACTCAGGACGGTGAGGAAGGAGAATCACTTGAATGCAGGAGGTGGAGGCTGTAGTGAGCCCAGATCATGCCACTGCACTCCAGCCTGGGTGACACAGTGAGACCCTGTTTCAAAAAAAAACAAAATAGGCTAGGTTCAGTGGCTCACGCCTGTAATCCCAGCCCTTTGGGAGGCCGAAGCAGGTGGATCACGAGGTCAAGACACAGAGGCCATCCTGGCCAACATAGTGAAACCTTGCGTCTACTAAATATACAAAAATGAGCCGGGTGTGGTGGCGGGCACCTGTGATCCCAGCTACTCAGGAGGCTGAGGCAGTAGAATCGCTTGAACCCACGAGGCGGAGGTTGCAGTGAGCCGAGATCAAGCCACTGCACTGCAGCCTGGTGAGAGAGCTAGACTCCGTCTCAAAAACAAAGAAAGAAAGAAAAAACAAAGGAGACCAGATGAAGAAGTACAATTCAATAGGTGGTAGGAGGACCAGTCGCGTGTGGCATCCAACCGCATATGCATTTGTGCTGAAATGCGTTGAATGCTTAATCGGGTGAATCACTTCCATGATTTTTCTCATATTATAAAAAATAACTGTTGATGTTAAAAGGATAAGGGAAAAACACCCAGGAGGGCACATCAATCCCGCCCCCGAAAAAAGCTGATGAGCTACGATAATATCAGAGAAAATCAACTTTAAGGGGAAAAAAACTCTGCTGTTGCTTTTATTAAGCAAATAGGCTTCCTGCTTCGTGTCCACAGGGGCGAAGACCGAGGCACCGGCTTTTCAGAAAGAATATTCCTTTTTTTCCGGTATTTCTTTTATTGCGAGGCTGGAGAGCCAAAATACAGAGGTCAGGCTCAAATCTGTCTCCGGATCTGGGGTCGGAGACAATTCTTGTTTTGTTGTTTTCCTTTTGGAATCAGGGTCTCCCTCTGTTGCCCAGGCTAGAGGGCCGTGGACTGAACCTGGCTCACTGCCGCTCCGACCTTCTGGGCTGAAGCAATCCTCTTACTTCACCCTCCCCAGAACTGGGACCACAAATACTTGCCTCCACACCCAGCTAATTTTTGAAAAATTTTTGTAGAGATGGGGTCTTGCACTGTTGCCCAAGCTGCTCTCAAACTTCTCAGGGTCCTCCTGCCCTGGCCTCCCAAAGTGCTGGGAATACAGGCATGAGAATCA
>CAUYLG010047871.1:0-15697 GCA_963573385.1 Cacajao melanocephalus | reverse complement strand
CCTTTCTCTCTGACTGCCCTTAGCATTTTTTCCTTCATTTCAACCCTGGTGAATCTGATGATTATGTGCCTTGGGGTTGCTCTTCTTGAGAAATATCTTTGTGGTGTTCTCTGTATTTCCTGGACTTGAATATTGGCCTGCCTTTCTAGGTTGGGGAAGTTCTCCTGGATAATATGCTAAAGAGTGTTTTCCAGCTTGGATTTATTCTCTCCATCACATTCAGGTACACCTATCAAATGTAGACTAGGTCTTTTCACATAATCCCATATTTCTTGGAGGCTTTGTTCATTTCTTTTCACTCTCTTTTCTCTAATCTTGCCTTCTCATTTTATTTCATTGAGTTGATCTTCAATCTGATATCCTTTCTTCTGCTTGTTCAGTTCAGCTATTGAAACTTGTGTATGCTTCATGAAGTTCATGTGTTGTGTTTTTCAGCTCCATTAAGTCATTTGTATTCTTCCCTAAGCTGTTTATTCTCGTTAGCATTTCATCAAACCTTTTTTAAATGTTCTTAGTTTCTTTGCATTGGGTTAGAACATGTTCTTTCAGCTCAGAGAAGTTTGTTATTACCCATCTTCTGAAGCCTGTTTCTGTCAATTCATCAGACTCATTCTCCATGCAGCTTTGTTCCTTTGCTGGTGATGAGTTGTGACCCCTTGGAGGAGGAGAGGCATTCTGGTTTTGGGTGTTTTCATCGTTTTTGCCCTGGTTTCTCCCCATCTCTGTGGATTTATCTACCTGTGGTCTTTGTAGTTGGTGACTTTCAGATGGGGTCTCTGAGTGGATGTCATTTTTGTTGGTGATGAAGTTATTTCCTTCTGTTTTTTAGTTTTCCTTCTAACAGTCAGGCCCCTCTGCTGTAGGACTGCTGGAGGCCCACTCTAGACCCTGCTTGTCTGGGGATCACCTGCAGTGGCTGCAGACCAATAAGGGTTGCTGCCAGTTTCTTTTTCTGTTATCTTCATCCCAGAAGGATACCCGCCGGATGTCAGCCTGAGCTCTCCTTTATGAGGTGACTCTTTGGATATATGGGGGTCAGGGAGCTCTTGAGGAGACAGTCTGTCCCTTATAGGAGCTCAAGTGCTGAGCTGTGAGCTCCATTGTTCTGTTCAGAGCTGCTGGGCAGGTATGTTTAAGTCTGCTGCAGCAGAACTCATAACCACCTTTTTCCCCAGGTGCTCTGTCCTGGGAAGGTGGGGCTTTATTTATAAGTTCCTGATGTGCTGCTGCCTTTTTTTAAAGCTGCCCTGCCCAGCAAGGAGGTAACCTAGTTACAGTCTGCCAGCCAAGGCGTTGCTGAGCTGCTGTGGGCCCTGCCCAACTGCTGTGTGAACTTCCTTGCGGTTTTGTTTATAGAGGTATAGTTAGAACTGCCTCAGAAATGGCGGACTGCATCGGTAATGGCGGACTACCTCAGTAGTGGCAGACTGCCTCAGTAATGGCAGATGCCCTTCCCCCAACAGAGCTGGACTGTCCTGGGTCCAGCTGTGCTTGCTGCGAATCTCTCAATCCAGAGCGTTTCAGATAGCTGGTCTTTGTGTGGGTGTGACCTGCCGAGCCAGATCACCTGGCTCTGTTTCAGCCCCCTTTTTTTCAGTTGAATGGGCAGCTCTGTCTCCCAGGTGTTCCAGGTGCCAGTTGAAACAGCTGCTCAGATTTGTATTTTTGTGCGGAGACCCACTGCATCGGCTGAATCAGCCATGCTGGAAACTCGTGGTCCTTTTCAGCCCAGGAATCTCCTGGTCTGTGGGCAATAATGACTCATTTGCAAATGTGGTGTTCACTCACCCTCTGCGTTGTTCTCGCTAGGAACTGTACTCCAGAGCTGTTCCCAATCAAGTAATCGGGACTAATTTTTTACCTTAATTTTTTAGCTTGAAGTTTCTAAAAACATGGTTAGTGCAAATATGATCCTCAAATCTATGTGAGGGTGGGCCTATGGTTATAAATTCTTGAGGAAAACTTTTTTTTTTTTTGAGAAGGAGTCTTGCTCTGTCGCCCAGGCTGGAGTGCATTGGTGCAGTCTCAGCTCACTGCAACCTCTGCCTCCCGGGTTCAAGCAATTCTACTGCCTCAGTCTCCAAAGTAGCTGAAACTACAGGTGCATGCCACTACATCCGGCTAATTTTTGTGTGTTTTTAGTAGAGACAGGCTTCACCATGTTAGTCAGGATGGTCCCGATCTCCTGACCTCTCAACTTCTCACAGTCCCTTGGGAGAAAATATGTAATAAAGGTGTGAGGGTGTCTCCAGTCATCACAGATTTACCGGGAGTCTGAAAAGTAAAAACAGGGTAGTGTAATGTTCCTCATTAAGATTCTGCTTAATACTTAAGGATTTTGTTAACATTTGGTTTTGCTTAATTTTACTCACATCTCTTTTCTCAGAAGTGGGCATTATGGGAGTTCTAATGGCTTCTTGAACATCAAATCACTCTGGAAAGTAAAACCATGATGGACTGAGTGTGAATTAATCAAATAGGGATTCAATTTCCCTTTAAGTACATATGGGTTTAATACATATGAAATACATACTTCCCTTGAAATACATATGAGTTTATGAAGAGCAGGAAAGTTCTTCATAATTAAAAAAATGTTGTGGGATAATGTTCGAGATGCTTGAGGAATGCAGTGTTGCTGGATTGTACTGTCAGAACAAATAGTCCCAACCAGGAGATGGAAACATGTAGTACTCTTTCAGGCACACAGTATGCACTTAAGGAGTTTTGGTACAATCTCAATTTTTCAAATGTTTCAAAGAACCCTAAGCTTATTTCTGTAGAAGAAACTTTTTGCCTACCTGCCTATAATCGAATGATCAGGGTAAGCTGCAGAGAAAAGGAGGGGTTAGTACATTCTGCCTAAAGGAATCTGAGAAGGAAGCCTAGATGGTGCTAGAGCTGAGTCCTAAAAAAAGAGCTGTTTGCCTGGTGAACTATGATGGGCAGAGAGCAGCATGTGTAAAGACTCAGAGCTAGGAAAACAGCTTGGAATTTTTAGGAAACTGCAATTAATTTGCTATGCCAAAGTATAGTATAGGAGAGCAACATAGAGATGGGGCAGCAGGACCAGTTAGAGGTCCAACTAAAGAAGGATTGGGCTTTATCCTGAAAGATCAGTATTATGATTATTATTGCAACATCTCAGCACTCACTTTATTATTTATCTATTTAGAGACAGGGTCTGGCTCTGTCACTCAGGCTGGAGTGCAGTAGCACAGTCTCAGCTTACTACGACCTCTGCCTCCTAGGCTAAAGCCATCCTCCCAACTCAGCCTCCTGAGTAGCTGGGATTGCAGGTGTGCACCACCATGCCCGGTTAATTTTTGTACTTTTAATAGAGACGGGGTTTCACCATGTTGCCCAGGCTGGTCTCAAACTCCTGGCCTCAAGTGATCCTCCTGCCTCAGCCTCCCAAAGTGTTGGGATTACAGGTGTGAGCCACAGTATCTGGCCTCAGCACTCACTTATATAGATATGTTTTAAAATTACCTTTATCAAGGATAATATATATAATAAAATGCACCAATTTCAACTGTGTCTTGGTGACCTTTGACAAATTTATACAGCTAGGTATAAATTTTTTTTCCTTTTTTTTTTTTTTAACACCTAGTAATTGTACATGTTTATGGGATCAGTCTTTAGAATTTTTTCTTTTTTTAATTTTATTTTTATTTTATTTTTTGTAGAAAGTGATTTATTTAGAGAGAAAGAGAGAAACAGGAGGAGAGAGAAACAGCCAACTCTCACACTGAGTGAGAGAATCCAGAAAAATGGAATCCAGGAGAGGAAAGCAGCTTCCACACTGAGTGGAAGGGAAGAGAGAGATGGAGTTTAGGAGGGGAAGACAGGCTTCCACGAAGGGTGTGTTTGTGGAAGGGGACTCCAGAGGAAAAATCCAGCATAGAGAAAAACAGCTTCCATGAGCACGAGAGTGTTCATGGAAGGGGATCCAAACAGGGAGTCCCTTCTTTTTTTTTTTTTTTAAGGGGCAGAGCCTTGCTCTGTCACTTAGGCCAGAGTACAGTGGTGCAATGATAGCTCACTTCAGTCTCAATCTCCTGGGCTCAGGTGATCCTCCCTCCTTGGCCTCCCACAGCACTGGAGTTATAGGCATGAGCCACCATGCCTGGCCTAGAATTTTAATATTACCTCAGAAACTCTGCTTATGCCCCTTCTCAGTCAGTCCTACCCCCCTAGTGCAGACACACATATCGAGGCAATTGTTATAGATTTCTATCACTATAAATTAGTATTTTCTGAAGTTTCAATTAAATGGAATAATATACTGTATACTGTTGTGTCTGGCTTCTTTCCCTCAGTATGATGTTTTAGATGTTCACTCATGTTGTATATTAGTTCATTCTGTTTTTTGCTAAGGTTTAATTAGACTTATATAACAAATACTGGGGGGGTGGCATTATAGTATGCCAGGAGGCTAAAGCAGGAAGATCAGTTGAGGACAGGAGTTTGAAACAATTTTGGGCAACATAGAGTGACCCTGTCTGTACAAAAAAAAAAAAAAAAAATTAGTCAGGCATGGTGGCATCTGCCTGTATTCCCAGCTACTTTGGAGGCTGGGGCAGGAAGATCACTTGAGCCCAGGAGTTTGAGGCTACACTAAGCTATGATCATGCCACTGCACTCCAGCCTGGGTATCAGAGCAAGACTACATCTCTAAAAAAATTTTAAAGTAAAAAAAATTGAAAAAAACAATGTAAAAAGATTTGTATACCATACTTTATCTAGTCAACTTTTTTTTTTGAGATGGAGTTTCACTCTTGTTGCCCAGACTGGAGTGCAATGGCGCGATCTCAGCTCACTACAACCTCCACCTCCCAGCTTTAAGTGATTCTCTTGTCTCAGCCTCCTGAGTAGCTGGAATTACAGGCATGCACCACCACACCCGACTAATTTTGTATTTTTAGTAAAGATGGGGATTTTCCATGTTGGTTAGGCTGGTCTCGGACTCCTGACTTCAGATGATCTGCCCGCCTTGGCCTCCCAAAGTACGGGGATTACAGGCATGAGCCACCGCACCCGGTCTCTAGTCAACTTTTGATGGACATTTGGGTCATTTCCAGTTTCTGGCTATACAAAGCTGCCGTGAACATTTGTGTACAAGTCTTTGTCAGCACTCACTTTAATGTATGGTATAGCTAATAAGTTTGTATGGGAAGATGCTACCACCCCACCACCACTAGCCAAAGTGTATATATGTGTGGCTGGGAGTAGAGGGGAGGGCAGCATGAAGAATTTGTCTCAGCCCAGGACAATAATAGTTCCTCATTCCCCTGGCAACAGTAATTGGTCCAAGGAGCAAGCATGTGACCCAGAAAGGTTAGAGTCTTTTCCCAAAAGAAAGAAAAAAAATGTTTTATTCTTGGGTTGCTAAAATGGGACAATGTATATTTGAAGGTTTACAGGCTGGTCTTGAAATCCTGGCCACAATTTTCTGCATTGGTTGCATAGAGGAAGCCCTTCTACAGTAAGAGAAATTAAGAACAATGCATTAGGGAAAAAGGGGTGGGGGAGAGAGAGAGAATCCCTGCCTCCTCCATGAATTAGATTTATGCCAGACAAGAACACTAATATTTAGACAGAATTGGGAATATGAAATAAACCTAATAAAGAAGAAACTAGAGGTTAGAAGAGAATGGACATAATAGATACGGCTGAAATTAAAATATGAAATTTAAAAATGTAAAAATTAGCTGGGTATCGTGGTGCATGCCTGTAATCTCAGCTACTTGGGAGGCTGAGGCATGAGAATCGCTTGAACCTGGGAAGCTGAAGTTACAGTGGCCTGGGTGACAAAGCAAGACTGTATCTCAAAAAAAAAAAAAAAGACATTTGCATTTTATGTTGTAGACATTGGGTAATTGTATCAGTCTGCTAGGGCTACCATAACAAAGTACTGCAGAGTAGTTGTCTTAAACAACAGAAATTTATTTTCTCCCTGTATCTGTGTCTTCACATGGACTTCCTTATGTGTCTGTATCCAAATTTCCTCTTCTTACAAAGACATAAGTCATATTGGATTAGGGCCTTTTCTTTTTTTGAGACTAGGTCTCTCTCTTTCCCAGGCTGAAGTGCAGTGTGGCAATCATAGCCCACTACAGCCTTGAACTTATTGGCTTAAGTGATCCTTCTACCCCAGCTTCCCAATTAGCTAGGACTACAGATGTGTGCCACCACGCCCTGCTAGTTTTTCCAATTTTTTTTAGAGATAGGGTCTCACTATGTTGCCCAGGCTGGTCTCAAATTCCTGGCTTTAAGTAGTTCTCCAGCCTTAGCCTTCCAAAGATCTGGTATTATAGGCATAAGCCACTGCACCTGGCCATGGCCTCATTTTTAATTACCTCGTTAATGCCATGTCTCCAAATATAGTCACATTCTAAAGTACTAGGACATAAAACTTCAATATATGGATTTTTTTTTTTTTTTTGAGACAAGAGTTTCACTGTCACCCAGGCTGGAGTACGGTGGCGTGATCTTGGCTCACTGCAACCTCTGCCTCCTGGGTTCAAGCAATTCTCCTGCCTCAGCCTCCCAAATAGCTGAGATTACAGGTGTATGCCACCACACCTGGCTAATTTCTTTGTCTTTTTAGTAGAGACAGGTTTTCACCATGTTGGCCAGGCTGGTCTTAAACTCCTAACCTCAAGTGATCCACCTGCCTTGGCCTCCTGAAGTGCTGAGATTATAGGCATGAACTGTGCCAGGCCTTAGCATATGAATTTTTATGGGAAAACAATTCAGCCCATAAGAGGAGCCATCAAAAACTTTATTTACACTACTTCACATGTTTTATTTTGTTGTACATTCTTCTAGAACCAGGTTCATTTTTTCAGTTTTGTAGAAAAATAGATATTCAAGCCACCATTTACATAACTGTCTAGTCTTTTAAGACCGATCAGGTATGTTCCCTGGGAAGAAGACCTTGTTTATTTATTTATTTATTTGAGATGGAGTCTCGCTCTGTTGCCCAGGCTGGAGTGTAGTAGCACAATATCTGCTAACTGCAACCTCTACCTCCCGAGTTCAAGTGATTATCCTGCCTCAGCTTCCTGAGTAGCTGGGATTACAGGTGTGGACCACCATGCCCAGCTAATTTTTGAATTTTTCATAGAGATAGGGTTTCACCATGTTGGCCAGGCTGGTCTTGAACTTCTGACCTCATGATCCACTCTCCTTTGCCTCCCAAGTGCTGGGATTACAGACGTGAGCCACTGCACCCAGCCGAATAGAAGACTTTTTTTTAAAAAAATGTTTTTGTAGGGATGGAGTCTCTCCATGTTGCCCAGGTTGGTCTTGAACTCCTGGGCTCAATCAGTTCTCCCACTTTGACCTCCCAAAGTGCTGGGATTACAGGCATGAGCCACTGTGCCTAGTCCACATTGAAGACTTTTATTTTTTTGAGACTTGAGTCTTGTTCTGTCACCCAGGCTGGAGTGCAATGGCACAATCTTGGCTCACTGCAACCTCTGCCTCCTGGGTTCAAGCTATTCTCCTGCCTCAGCCTCCTGAGTAGCTGGGACTACAGGCACATGCCACCATGCCTGGCTAATTTTTTTTGTATTTTTAGTAGAGTTGGGGTTTCACTGTGTAAGCCAGGATGGTCTCAATCTCCTGACCTCATGATCTGCCCACCTTGGCCTCCCAAAGTGCTGGGATTACAGGCGTGAGCCACCATGCCTGGCCCTTTTTTGATACGGAGTCTGGCTCTGTCGCCCAGGTTGGAATGCAGTAGCGCAATCTCAGCTCACTAAACCTCTGCCTCCTGGGTTCAAGCAATTCTCCTGCCTCAGGCTTCCAAGTAGTTGGGATTATAGGCACCCGCCACCATGCCCGGCTAATTTTTTTGTATTTTTAGTAGAGACAGGATTTTGCCATATTGGTCAGGCTGGTCTCAAACTCCTGACTTCTGGTGATCCGCCTGCCTCGGTCCCCCCAAGAGTGCTGGGATTACAGGCATGAGCCACTGTGCCCAGCCTGAAGACCTTTAAAAAGAGCAGGGCAAGAACAGATCTATACTTCAGAACATTACTGATAACAATATGGAGAAGGAAGAACAAATGAACTAAGGGAAGAAAAGAGTAGAGTTATGTAGGCTTATTAGAGGCTTTTGGAATTTTCCAGGCGAAGGAATGATAAAGGCCTGAATTAGAGAGCCTACTCTCAGACTGATACCTGATTAGAATATAAATCACCTATAAATAGAGTGGCATCTGAGCGGTTGATGACTTCCTACTAGGATGAATTATTTGATAGAGGATGTTTATGCAAATTTGCTTTGAAGAGGGAGAAAGGTAGGTGGAATGAGGCAGTAAGAAATTCCGTGAAGGTTTCTTCAACTACATTATGGCTTCATAAGGCTCCCTGGTTTTCAATCCTGTCCCTTTACTTGTCACTGTTCCTATCCCTATTCTTTTTATAGAGATTTTATTTTTGTGTATGTGAGGTAAAAATGAAGGGGCGTTGTTCATTTAGGGTAATACTCGAGGTTCATTGCCTCGTGCCAAGGAAATCAAGGACACAGATACATGTAGAGAGCGGTTAAGAGTGGAGGTTTAATAGAAAAAGGAAGAGAAAAGAGAATAGCTCTCTTTTTTGCAGACAGGGGGAAACTTAAGTGGGCCTTCCTTCCCGTGGTGAAGTACACAGGGGTTTTATAGATGGGCTTGAGGAGGCGGTGTCTGATTTACATAAGGCCCAAGGATTGGTTGGACCAGGTATGAAGTTTATATCTCGTGGGAAGAAGCTAACCACCCCTCCCTAATCGTTTATTATGCAAATGAATTTTCTGCCTGACCCATCCCATGTTGTTTGCTCCTTACTGTACACATGGTTGACAAAGAAAAGGGAAGATGGAGCTGCCATTTGAACATGCCTAGCCCCAGGTAGCCTTTTCCTATTGGCACAGCTGCCAGCCTTCACTCAAGAAGCTTGCATATGTATGTCTGCAGCTTGATTTTATGGGCTGTTTTATTGGAAAATAAATTATTTGGGGGCTGCTTTTTATTAAAAGGGAAACTTTACCAAGGACTTCCTTACCCTTACTATCTGCCTAAGTAATTTCTTTTTAACTCCTATGTCAAAAAGACCACAAAATATGGAATTGGGCCCTACTTGGAGTCTAAGTCCTGGAATTACTAGGTGAATGACCTTGGGAAAGTCATTTTATCTCTCTGAACTTCCATTTTATGATACGTAAAATGGAGATGATAATTTCTACCTTGCAAGTTTGTTAAAAGAATTAAATGAAATCATAAATAAAAAGTATTTTTATTTTTTATTTATTTATTTTTTTGAGACAGGGTCTTGCTGGAGTGCAGTGGCGTGATCACGGCTCTCTGTAGCCTCAATCTCTCAGGCTCAAGTGATCCTTCCACCTCAGCCTCCTGAGTAGCTGGAACGACAGGCACTTACCACCATACCTGACTAATTTTTTGTAGAGATGGAATCTCACTGTGTTGTCCAAGCTGATCGCTAACTCCAGGGCTCAAGCGATCCTCCCATCTAGGCCTCCCAAAGTGCTGGGATTACAGGTGTGAGCCAACTCACCCAGCCCATGAAAAGTATTTTTAAATATCTGTACACATGTTATTTATTGCACTTGGTACCCCCAAAATATACTTTTATGTCTATAGGTGGTAGTAGGAAGCAGATATTTGTTAACGAGAACAACAGTGGCTATGATTTACTGAGTTGCCTACCATAAGTCCTGGATGTGAGCCTTAGAATACCTCTTTCTTCTAGGAGGGATCCCTAGGTTACAGGAGTTGGTTGGGTAGTAGTTGTATCAACAGCTGAGAAAAACGTGACTCTTCTTTGGTCTATTTGGATCTGATTACCAGGAAAGAAAAAAAAATGTGGTTTGATTTCAATAAATGCTATAATTTGTGGGGGCAGATTTAATATCGCTAAGACAAAGGAAAGAGCAAATTGACAAAAGAAGGAGAAAAAGAAAGAGAGCCTTAGAAGGAATATGAAAACAAAAGTCAAAATAAAAAAAGAGACTAGAAAAGGAAAAGCAAAGACTTTCCCCAAATGTCTCTTATTTCAGACTTTGTATTCATGTCTCATTTCTCATTGGTATCTCTTGAGGAGGAGCTGTTCTTTTTAATATCATTTATGTGTATGACTGGTCAATGTCAACACATTGTTAGTAATACTGTTGTTTATAAGAAATGATTTCAGAAAATTTTAGCTTGAGTCTGTTATTACATATAATAATTAGCATTTCTATAAATTCCATACCTCACTCAAATCCTTCAGATGTGGGATTGCTGAGGAAATGACTTTTAAACTGAAACCTGAAGGATAAGTTAGACTTGGTTCTGAGAAGAATGGGGGAAGAATAGTCCAGGCAGAGGAAATGACATATTTATAGCCCTGAGACAGGAAAGAGTTCATTGTGGAGTTCATCAAAGCAGGCTCATGTGGCAGATCTCTGGTGTCTATGCAAGCAAAACTCGATTAAAAAAAAAAAAGTCTTCTCTTGTGTCTCATGTGTTTAGAGTTGATACTAATTGTTAAGTGTCTTGGGTATGGTCAAGGCTCAAACAACTTTTAACAGTTGAAACAGCTACCCATGAGGCCAGGTCTAGTTTTGCCCCTAAGGAGGACAAAGAGATTCGAGGAGGGAGGAAAAATCAAACTTAAGGATCCAGTGTATTTATTCAGTATGGTCCTCATTCATAGTACTCCTTTTTTTTTTTTTTGAGACTGAGTCTTGCTCTGTTGCCCAGGCTGGAAGGCAGTGGGGCAGTCATGGATCACTGCAGCCTCAACCTCCCAGGCTCGAGCAATCCTCCCACTTCAGCCTCCCCAGTATTTGAGATTACAGGGGTGTGCCACCCCGCCCAGCTAATTTTTTTTTATAGAGACAGGGAGGGTCTCACTGTGTTGCCCAGGCTGGTCTCAAACTCATGGGCACAAGGGATCCTCCTACTTCAGCTTCCCAAAATTCTGGGATTATAGGTTTGAGCCACCACACCCAGCTAGTATGCCCTCATAGGTAGAGTGCTTAAAGTTTAATTGTTTTGATTTTCTTAATACTCTACTATAGTTTTTTATTGTGTTAATTTTTCTGGTGATTTGGTGACTGGTCTAGTTCAAGCATCCCCTATTTCTGTGATTGCCACTCCTGCCATCATCACCTCTGTGACTATTTACTAGGCCAGGCACTTTATTTCTTATTTTTTCTTTTTTTTTTTCCCCCTAAGCAGAGTCTTGCTGTGTCACCCTGGCTGGAGTGCAGTGATGCAATCTCAGTTCACTGCAACCTCTACCTCCTGGGTTCAAGCAATTCCCCTGCCTCAGTCTCTCAGACACACACCACCATGTCCAGCTAATGTTTGTATTTTTAGTAGAAACAGAGTTTCACCAAGTAGGCCACGCTGGTCTCGAATGACCTTATGATCTACCTTCCTCGGCCTCCCAAAGTGCTGGGATTACAGGTGTGAGGTACCATACCCGCCTGGCCAGGCACTTTAAAGCCACTTTTGACTCTTCCGTCCTTTGTAAGAACAATAGATTTGACCTCTGTGGTGTCCCTCTGATGAATTGCATCTGGTCTGTTATCATGGCCACTGACTATGTCAGATTCCTTACTTAGTTTCCTGACTCCAGCCTCATCCAACTTAATCTGTCTGTCAGGTTCCTGACATATTGGTCTTCTTTGAATACTGTTCTAATTCTCCCCCTTTCTTAGCTCTGATCATTTTCTCTGTACACAAATTCCCACAAAGCTATCTCACCCTTAGGCTCAGAATGTATCATCCTTGTGCAAGGCATGGTGGCTTACTCCTGTAATTCCAGCACTTTGGGAGACCAAGGCAGGAGGATCCCTCCAGGCCAGGAGTTCAAAGCTGCCTTGAGCCATGATCATGACATTGCACTCCAGCCTGGGCAACAGAGCAAGCAAGACCTTGTTTCTAAAAACAGTACAAAACAAATAGAATGTGTCATTCTTCATTCTTTTTTTTTTTTTTTTGAGACAGGTCTTGGCCTGTTGCCCAGGCTGGAGTGCAGTGGTGCAATTTCAGCTCACTGCAACCTCCGCCTCCCAGATTCAAGCAATTCTCTTGCCTCAGCCTCCCAAGATTATAGGCTAATTTTTTTGTATTTTTAGTAGAGACAAGATTTCACCATATTGGCCAGGCTGGTCACGAACTCCAGACCTCAAGTGATCTACCTGCCTTGGCCTCCCAAAGTGCTAGGATTACAGGCATGAGCCACCACGCCTAGCCTAGAATCTGAATTTTTTTGTTTGTTTGTTTTTTATTTTTAGAATCTGAATTTTAAGAAAGAATTAGCAGGGCATGGTGGCTCACGCCTGTAATCCCAGCAGTTTGGGAGGCCAAGGTAGAAGGATTGTTTGAGACCACCTTGGGCAACATAGTGAGACTCTGTTTCTACAAAAACAAACAATTAGGCATGGTGGCACACACCTGTGGTTCCAGCTAATGGGGAGGCTGAGGCAGAAGGATTGCTTGAGCTCAGGAGTTCAAGGCTGCAGTGAGCTATGGTTTTACCACTGCACAACAGTCTGGGTGACTAAACAAGACTCTGTCTCTAAATAAGGGGTCAGAAAAAGTGGAAGCTTCATCATTGTCTACAACTGTGTTTCAAGGCCTTCCATAAATTGGTCTTAGCCCCTCCAACCTTATTTTCCTTTACTACCCAGTCTAGACCAGTGATGAGTAACATGTAGTCCACTAGCTTCCCAATCTAATTTCAGATGTGAAGAGTCCTAGGAACTTATTTAATCTGCTGTGGGGAAATTTTTCCTGTCTTACTCTGCCTTGATATAGTTCTTTGGTTGGAACTTCACCATCCTTTTGTGAAAGCGTAGGCTCCACGAGGGCAGGGACTATATCTCTCTGGCTCACTGTGTATCTCCAATGCCTAATGCTGTGTCTGATGCATAGTGGATACTCAATAAACATTTATTGAATGAATTAATAAAAGAATGCCCTAAAGTCCTGGAAGACTACAGAATTGGGATGGCCAGAGAGTGAGTAGGGGTTAGGAGAAGAAATATGCTAGAAAGGCAGAACAAGGGCAAAGGCTGACATAATCTTAAGAATGATACATTCTGGGCCAGGCACGGTGGCTAACATGCCTGTAATCCCAGCACTCTGGGAGGTCGAGGCAGGCTGATCACTTGAGGTCAGGAGTTTGAGACCAGCCTGGCCAATATGCGACAAAGCAAGACTCTGTCTCAAAAAAAAAAATAAAATTCAGATTCTAAAGAACCACTAGCTTTCTTCAATCCCAGTCTTCTTCGACAAAAGTGGAAAAGGTAGGTATTGTCTACAAATCTTTACACTCGGTCACTGACTAATGATCTACATTTGAAGTTGGTTTTATTTATTTTTTATTTTTAAAAATTATTTATAAAAAATAAAAAAAAAGAAAAAGGGGAAAAAATTATTTATTTATTTATTCATTTTTATTTATTAATTTTTTTGAGACAGAGTCTTGCTCTTGTCACCCCGGCTGGAGTGCAATGGAACAATCTCAGCTCACTGCAACCTTCACCTCCTGGGTTCAAGCAATTGTCCTGCCTCAGCCTCCCAAGTAGCTGGAAATACAGGTGCCCACCACCACGCCTGGCCAATTTTTGTATCTTCAGTAGAGATGGAGTTTTGCCATGTTGGCCAGGCTGGCCTCAAACCCCTTGCTTTGTGATCCACCCACCTCAGCCTCCCAAAGTGCTGGGATTACAGGGGTGAGCCACCATACCTGGCCTTTTTTTTTTTTTTTTTTTGAGACAGAGTCTTGCTCTGTCGCTAGGCGCCAGGCTAGAGTTCAGTGGCGTGATCTCAGCTCACTGCAACCTCCACCTTCTGGGTTCAAGCAGTTCTCCTGCCTCAGCCTCCCAAATAGCTAGGACTACAGGCACTCACCACCACACCCACCTTATTTTTGTATTTTAGTAGAGACGGGGTTTCACCATGTTGGCCAGGATGGTCTCGATCTCTTGACCCTGTGATCTGCCTGCCTCGGCTTCCCAAAGTGCTGGGATTACAAGCGTGAGCCACCGCGCCTGGCTTTTTTTTAAAGATGGATTCTCGCTCTGTCACCCAGGCTGGAGTGCAGTGGTGCAATCTCGGCTCACTGCAACCTCCGCCTCCTGGGTTCAAGTGATTCTCCTGCCTCAGCCTCCCAAGTAGATTCTCCTGCCTTAGCCTCCCTAGTAGCTGGGACTACAGGCATGTGCCACCATACCTGGCTAATTTTTTTTTTTTTTTTTTTGTATTTTTAGTAGAGACAGGGTTTCACCGTGTTAGCCAGGATGATCTCGATCTCCTGACCTTGTGATCCACCTGCCTCAGCTTCCCAAAGTGCTGAGATTACAGGCGTGAGCCACTGCACCTGGCCTTATTATTATTATTATTATTTTCATTATTATTTTGAGACAGAGTCTCCTTCTGTCACCCAGACTGGAGTGCAGTGGCACGATCTCTGCTCATTGCAGCCTCCACCTCCTAGGTTCAAGCGTTTCTCCTGCCTCAGCCTCTTGAGTAGCTGGGATTACAGGCATGTGCCACCACACCCAGCTAATTTTTGTGTTTTCAATAGAGACAGGGTTTCATCATGTTGCCCAGCTGGTCTCGAACTCCTGACCCCAGGTGATCCACCTGCCTCAGCCTCCCAAGTTGCTAGGATTACAGGCGTGAGCCACCACACTCAGCCTGCTTCTTTTAATATCTGCATTTCATTCATCTTTTGTAACTTTATATATTTTTTCTGATAGTGGAATCAGAGGTTTTAAAAAAGTTAGAAATCAAAAAGTCAAACCATAAAATTCCATATTCACCTTTTTTCCAGGGCAGACCAAACTGGAGCCTGCCACACTTGCTCCCTAAAACCAGTAGGGTCAGAGGAGTGGATGTTTTTCCAGTCTTTTTTACAACTGCTGGCTTCTTTCCTTTTTCTGGCATGAGCACTCACCTCTAGATCGTAGCCAGCCACTCCTCTGAGGGGATAGCCCAGAAAATGTTTTCCCTCATCTGCCTTTACATATTCTTTCTCTCCCTCTGCCCACATTTCCCACGTGTTCTACTTGCTGCTACTTTAGTTAACATTTAATGACTATTAATACCATAATCCTTCATAGCTGACATCCTGTAATAACATCCCTTTGCCATCTAAATTACCTAGACCGATGGTAAGGAGATTTTTTAAAGAGCCTGAATTCATTTTCTTTATAGCAATATTAATGAACCAATAGACAATTAATTATAAACACAATCATATTACTTCAGCTTGGCATGGGTTTACACACAGATCGTGCTTTTGTTGTACTGAACTGAGCATAGAAAGTTAACACCAAGACAAAAGTAGGCCAATTGCAGGGTCTTTATTGCCGGCGACCACAGAGGACTCACGTCTCTGCAACCTGTGGCCCCGGAGGGAGGGTGTCAGTACCTTTTATACCTTTCTCCTGGGTAAGGGTATGTGGCGGGGGTGGGGGTGAGGAGCTTCAGACATTGAGGGGATTCTGTAAATCATCTTCCGGGCAGAGAGGAGGGTGCAGGTTTCTGGACATTCCAAGGGCTAGAGGACACATTGTGGATATATTGTCACTTCGACTGTTACTTAAGTGGCTTACAGAAGTCAAGATAAGTCTTAGTTTGCACATCATCTGGGTTGTAGTAGAAATAACAGATCTTAGTTATTTATT
>CAUYLG010047870.1:0-13362 GCA_963573385.1 Cacajao melanocephalus | reverse complement strand
TTTGGTGTTCTCTGTATTTCTTGGACTTGAATATTGGCCTGCCTTGCTAGGTTGGGGAAGTTCTCTGGATAATATCCCAAAAAGTGTTTTCATTCTCTCCATCACATTCAGGTACACCTATTAAATGTAGATTCGGTCTTTTCACATAATCCTATATTTCTTGGAGACTTTGTTCATTTCTTTTCGCTCTTTTTTCTCTAATCTTGCCTTCTCATTTTATTTCATTGAGTTGATCTTCAGTCTCTGATATCCTTTCTTCTGCTTGGTCAATTTGGCTATTGCAACTTGTGTGTGCTTCACAAAGTTCTAAGTTCTTGCGTTGTGTTTTTCAGCTCCATCAATTCATTTATATTCCTCTCTAAACTGTTTATTCTCATTAGCATTTCATCAAACCTTTTTTCAATGTTCTTAGTTTCTTTGCATTGGGTTAGAACATGTTCTTTTAGCTCAGAGAAGTTTCTTATTACCCATCTTCTGAAGCCTGTTTCTGTCAATTCATCAGATTCATTCTCCATCCAGCCTTGTTCCCTTGCTGGTGAGGAGTTGTGATCCATTGGAGGAGGAGAAGCATTCTGGTTTTGGGTGTTTTCATCCTTTTTGTGCTGGTTTCCTCCCGTCTTTGTGGATTTATCTACTTGTGGTCTTTGTAATTGGTGACTTTCAGATGGGGTCTCTGAATGGATGTCCTGTTTGTTGATGATGAAGGTATTTCTTTCTGTTTCTTAGTTTTCCTTCTAACAGGCCCCTCTGCTGTAGAACTGCTGAAGGTCCACTCCAGACCCTGCTTGCCTGGGGATCACCTGCAGCAGCTGCAGAACAGTAAGGGTTGTCACCAGTTTCTTCTCGTATCTTTGTCACAGAAGGATACCAGATGTCAGCCTGAGCTCTCCTTTATGAGGTGACTCTTTGGATATACAGGGGTCAGAGAGCTGCTTGAGGAGACAGTCTGTCCCTTATAGGAGCTGAAGTGCTAAGCTGTAAGCTCCATTGTTCCCTTCAGAGCTGTTGGGCAGGTATGTTTAAGTCTGTTGCAGCAGAACTCATAACCACCTTTTTTCCCCAGGTGCTCTGTCCCCAGAAGGTGGGGCTTTATTTATAAAGCCTGACATGCTGTTGCCTTTTTTAAGAGATGCCCTGCCCAGCGAGGAGGTAGCCTAATCACAGTCTGCCAGCAGAGGCATTGCTGAGCTGCCGTGGGCTCTGCCCAGCTGCTGTGTGAACTTCTTTGCAGTTTTGTTTACAGAGGTATACTTAGAACTGCCTCAGTAATGGTGGCAGACTATCTCTGTAATGGTGGACTGTCTCTGTAATGGCAGAGTGCCTTGGTAATGGCGGATTGCCTCAGTAACAGCTGACTGCCTCAGTAATGGCAGACTGCCTTGGTAGTGGTTGACTGCCTCGGTAATGACAGATGCCCTTCCCCCCACAGAGCTGGACCATCCAGCTGTGGTTACTGTGAAACTCTCAATCCAGAGCATTTCAGATTGCTGGTATTTGTCGGGGTGGGACTGGCCAAGCCAGATCACCTGGCTTCCTGTTTCAGCCCCATTTTTTTCAGTTGAACAGGCGACTCTGTCTCCCAAGCCTTCCAGTTGCCAGTTGAAACAGCATCCAGATTTGTGTGAGTTTTTGTGTGGAGACCTGCTGCACCAGCTAAAACAGCCATGCTGGAGACTCGTGGCACTTTTCTGTCCAGGAATCTCCTGGACTGTGGGCAGTAAAAATTCATTTGGAAATGCAGTGATCACTCACCCTCTGCATTTTCACTGGGGACTACAATCCAGAGCTATTCCTATTCAGCCATCTTGGATCATCTCCTATGTAAATTCTTCTTACCAACCCATAAACTGACCACTTTCCAATGCTGGGGCTCTGACACCTCACCTGACAGACACCAAGTCCTGCTAAATCTTAAACACTGAAACCAGTTACATCCTTGTCTTCAGACCTGGTAGAAGATGCCAATCAAAATAAACTTCATTTGTGAGACACAGGCCAGAAATTAAACTATGCCACTCCTCAAGGCCCAGGGACTATCATGGAAGAGGTGAGCACATGAGATTGTGAGGGCTGATTTTGAGAGAAAAAGTAAGTTGGTTCTCTATAAATTAACCATTAATGTCAAGGCAAGACCAGCATATGGGGCCCTACGTCATATTAACAAGGTTTCCTTGGAGCATTAACCCACTCCTAAATAAAAGGTTATAAAGGTCATATAAAAAGTATGGGCTGGGCGCGATGGTTCATGCCTGTAATCCCAGCATTTTTGTAGGCCAACACAAGTGGATCAACGGAGGTCAGGAATTCAAGAACAGCCTGGTGAATATGGTGAAACCCCATCTCTACTAAAAACACAAAAAATTAGCCAGGAATGGCAGTGTGCACCTATAAGCCCAACTACTCAGGAGGCTGAAAATAGTTTGAACCAGGGAAGTGGAGGTTGCAGTGAGCAGAGACCATGCCACTGCCCTCTAGCCTGGGTGACAGAATGAGACTCTATCTCCAAAAAACAAAAAAAAAGGCTTATGGAAATTATATCTTCTGGTCAAGATGATTAAAATTTTATTGATTTTTAATAAATTTTTGAAAAACAAATATAACTGGCTTCATGCTGTCTTTATTAGGACTTATTGTTTGGCAAATTAAGTTTTCTCTCTCAAATAATAAAGGTTTTCAACTTTTTTTTTCAAAATCTTTGAGTTATCACTTTGACTAAATGAATGACTTATTTTACAATGATCTGTGATCCTATTTTGTGATAGCAAGTGTCTTAAAGATTTTATATCTGACAATCTTTCCAAAAGCAAATTCTAACTTTGATCCTCATTGGTTTTTTAATATTCGTCCCCTGAAGTCCAAAAGAGATATATTTGGTTTATTTGATATAATAAAATCATACTGAAAGTGTTGTCAAATATAAAGTGGTGTTTAACCTTCTTTGGATTATATTTATATAAATGTGTTATTAGTATATGTTCTAGAATTTTATGAAAGTTTTGTGGCTCTGATATACCTTAGTGTATGTTATCAGTAGTAGTTATGATTATCATGTAAAACTGCCGTATGCTATAGAAGTAACCAAATTTCCTTGTCAGTTGTGTATTTAACTGTGACTATTCTGAGACTTCTGTCATTCACAGTTGTTTTACTTTTATCCTTTTCAGAGGGTGGTTCTATATTCAGCTTTGAGACTCTTGATAAGTGTGCTCAAATGCAAGTTTCTGATAACTTTAGGGATTGTGATACTAGAATAAAGGAAAAGCTTCCAAGACTCCCATGGAGAACTAAAATATTCATAAATATCAAGCAAAACTAGAGTTAACTGCATGAGCTAAACTAACGGAAGACTGAAATAATTATTTTATGACTTTTTGCTTAAAACATTACTGATCCTTTGTTTTTCAGAACCAAGAAAACTTTTCTTTTGAGCTATTTATAGCTTTTAATAATTGAGTAAAGTATACTCCTATAAACAAAATTTGGAGCATATTTCTTTCTACTTGATTTCTTTAAAATCTGGAAACTAGCTGTGAGTATTCTTAACTTATAACAATATAGTTACTTGCATAAGATTAATAATAATCTATTTTCTTTTGTAACAAGACACAATAGGAGACCCTGGTCATTTTACCAAGGTTTTGACTGGAAAGGCAAGGATTCAGTTACAAACAGGCTCTTTTTAAGAATCAATATTGACTTACAGAGCCAATAAAAGCCCCTTGGGAAAGCTGGCCTCGTTGCTTGTTTACAGTCACTGAACATGTTTCTGTCCCATGGTAATTAAAGAATGTCACTTTCTGACAAACCCAGGAGCCCCAAGTTTTCTTGGGATCTCAAGGTGAGGAATTCATCCAATTAACACCAGTATATGCAGGCATAAGCTGGGCCAAAGGCACTAAAGTTAAATCTGAGATTTTTTTATGAAATGAAGTTCCAGCAAAGCAAATTTAAACCATAAAGAGGAGCCTAAATGGCAAACAATTATTTTGCTTACTTTATTCTTGTTGATTTATACAAATACTCTAGCCAAGCATAAGACTAAAACTAATTTTCAAATGAATTTGTCGTAAGATTTGTCTTTAGTGAAAATGAGACTACAGAGAGGAAGATCATGTTTCGCAATAAATTATAGTACAACTGTTTTTAGATTGTAGTCTTGCCTAATAGTTTTTAATTTTTATTATTTTCTACAGTTTGGACTGAATTCAAGAGTTGTTCCTGGCTACAAGTCTCCAAAATGATGTTTTCCTTTTTTTCTTCTTTCCTTTTCTTTTTTCCCCATTTTTTCCTGATTTGAAATAACTAAAATTTAAGCTGTTCTTTCTTAAAGCCCTGTGAACTGAAGGTAGACAACTTAAACTTCAGAAGAAGATAACAGTAACCTATGTACATACACAAACCACTTTCATACCTGCCTACTAATATATGGGCTTCAGAGGAATATGGCCTATATCAATTTTCCAGGATTGTTCTTTTTGTTGTTGTTTGTTGTTTTTCTCCCTTCCTCTACTGATTTTCTCTTCATAAAATGTGAGACTTTACAACCTTCTAAAAATGAGCTTTCCTAATAATATGGGACCTACCCATCTAGGAATAAATTGTCCTAACCATGAGACATCAGACAAAAACTGAAACCAGAGACTCAATTTCTTGAGAAATGTTTTTCCAAAAAATTTTTAAAAGAAAAGCTGGGAATTGTGAAAGGAAAATAAATCTCAGGGTCCCCAAATCACTAAGCCAAAGGGAAAAGTCAAGCTGGGAACTGTGTTGGGCAAACCTACCTCTCATTCTATTCCTAAATAAGATAACTACAAAGAGTTTTAAAAGCTACATACCTCCCCAACAATTTGCCCATAAGAAAATTACTTGTGGACAATGGACAGACAGAACTCAAAGTCATCAATAAGACATAAGTGACTATTCCCGTAAATTGTGTATTCAGCAAAAGGCTAATCAGAAACTCAAAAGAATGCAACCGTTTGTCTCTTATCTACCTATGACCTGGAACATCCCTCCCCACTTTGAGTTGTCCCATTTCTCCACACCAAATGAATGCATATCTTACATGTACTGATTAATGTCTCATGTCTCCCTAAAATGTATTTTAAAAAGCTGTGCCCTGACCACTTTGGGTACATGTTATCAGGATCTCCTGAAGCTGTGACATAGGTGTTTCCTTAATCTTGGCAAAATAAGCTTCCAAAATTGACTGAGATTTGTCTCAGATATTTTGAGTTCACAAACTAAAGTAACATAGAATGAAGATTTTTTAAAAAAGATGAACAAAATATAAGTATTAATAAGAACATACAAAACTTGAAATTAAACCAAGAAGAAATTTTGGAGCTTAAAAGTATAATAACCAAAATTTAAAATTCACTAGAGGGATTCAAAAGCAGATTTGAGCAGGCAGAAGAAGGAATCAGAGACCATGAAGATAGGTCAGTGGAAAGTATCAAGCCTGATGAATAGACAGGAAAAAAAAGATTAAATAAAATTAAATAGACCCAACCCTAAGGTATCTGTGGGACCCCATCAAGCAGACCAACTATTATGGGAATCTAAGAAGGAAAAAAGGTAATAGACAGAATATTTGAAGAAACAATGGTTTTAAACTACCCAAATTTGATGACAGTCATGAATATAAACATTAAAGAAGCTCAAGGAACTCCAATTAATATATCCTCAAAGAGACCCATATCAAGACACATTATAAACTTAATTTTCAAAACACAATGACAGAGATTCTGAACGCAACTAAAGAGATTTTTTGCCACTTTATCATTAAACTTTTTCCAAAGCACTAGAAGGGAAAGATTAATTTTTTCTTTTATTTTTTAAATGGAGAAAGTGAGATCTGTCTAGTGTCACATATGTCATATGTGGCAGAACTCAGATTTGAATGGAGAGCTTATGATTTGCATTGTGGCACATTATTGCTTATACCACAACTGCCTCAGGAGCAATTTTAGCAAAACAAAACAAACTCCAAAAGCATTAGTTTCCCAGAATGCATACTCTAATAACTCTGTTCCTTGACCAAAAAAAAAAAAAAAAAAAAAAAAATTCATCACATTAAATAGAAGACTGTTATTTCACTCCAAGGAGACAAAGGTCGTAAGTGTTCAAGAGAATGGAAAAAAATATAGGGTTCTTCTCTCTCCATTACTGCAGAAGACATGCTCAGAATAACCAATGGAAGAATCAATCTCAGAGAATTTAGCAGAGATCATTTGAGAAATTATGGCTTCTCCTACCTTTTAGTCACCTCCAGACACAGCTATATCTGTATCCCTTTTGCCCTGTCATCATCAGAAATAACAGAATAAAGTAATGCACACCAAAAAGGGATATAAAACAGCAAAAAAATGTGCATCAGTGGCATATGGGAGGTAGGTATATTATTAAACAGATACACAGTACAGAATGACCACAATGCGCAGAACTGAATGGACAACTACATTTTTGGTTATAAGGATCACTAGGCATATCTTGAAGATATTGTGTGCTCAATTCCAGACCACCACCATTAATATGCAAATATTTCAATAAAGCAGGACACATACATTTTTTGGTTTCCCACTATGCATTAAAGTTATATTTACACTATACTATAGGTTATGTATGCAATAGCATCACATCTAAAAAGCGTGCATACCATAATTTAAAAATACTTTGTGGCTACCAAATGCTAACAATCATTAGAGTCTTCATAAAGCCATAATGTTGTTAGCAGAGGGTCTTACTTCAGTGTTGATGGTTGCTGACTGATCATGGTGGTGATTGCTGAATCTTTGAGTGGCTGTGGAAGTTTTTTAAAATAAGACAACAGTGAAGCTTGCCACATTAGACTCTTTCTTTTATGAAAGATTTTTCTATAGCATTTTAATTCCTTTTTTGTCATTTTAACAATGTTCAACCATAGTAGATTCCTTGTCAAGGAAACAATTTCATTGCTCATCAGTAAGAAGTAACTCCTCATCCAGCAAAATTTGACTATGAGATTGCAGCAATTTAGTCACATTTTCAAGCTCCACTTCTAATTCTAATTTTCGTGCTATTTCCACCACAACTGCATTTACATTTTTTTTAAGTTTTTAATCACACCAGTTTAGTCCCTTTTGATATTCATTAGGCACACTTTTTCTTTAAACATAAGACATTTTGTTTTTTATTTTATACTTCTCACATTTCAATTTTTGCCAGTTTGATGCTGTTGCCTTTGGTTCCTAATGACTCTTGCTCATCGTGGTTTCTTTCCTTGTGTGCTGTAACTATAAGCTCTAATTTTTTTTAAAATTTTAACTGAAAGAATTCCTTGAGGCCTCAATTTAAAGAACAATCCTCAAGAAAGGATTACATTTGCCTCTGTCAGGTGTCTGAAGACACTATCTACTTGAGACCATTTTAAACTAAGTTATCAGCCTAAGGATTTTCCAGACCACAAGGATTGTTGTACTGAGGGACAGCTGTGCTTGCATATTACCAGGAAGCTTTATATCCCTACCTCTTACATCCCTTGCATCCAAAAACAAAGCCAAGTAGGGGAGTTGTGGGACTCGTTCACGCTTTAAATGATCTTGTCATCCTTGAGGGGGCCAAATTAAGTAGGAGGGGTTTTGGATCTGACTTCCCAGCTGTAGATGCCTTAGGCTTTGTTGCCTATCCCAATATGTAGCCCACTAAAAAAGTAATTCTAGGCTACCCACGAATCCCATACAAAAGCAGAATAAGGACATGAGCAGTGGCTCACCCCAGTAACCCCAGCACTTTGGGAGTCCAAGGCAGGCAGATCACTTGAGGCCAGGAATTTAAGAATAGCCTAGGCAACATGGCAAAACCCTGTCTCTACCAAAAGTACAAAAGAAATTAGCCAGGCATAGTGCTGAATGCCTGTAATCCCAGCTACTTGGGAGGCTAAGGCACAAGAATCACTTGAATGTGGGAGGTGGAGGTTGCAGTGAGATGAGATCACACCACTGCACTCTAGCCTGGATGACAGAGCAAGACTGTTGTGGAGAGGAAAAAAACAAAACAAAACCCCACAAAAAAAAAGCAGAATAACAAAAAGGTGAGTAAAAAGAATGTTTATAAAATGGCTCCTACATAATGTCCCAGCCCTGGGACAGACTACATGGTCTTCACTGGCCCCTCTTCTTCAGTATCAGAATCTCTAGTTTAGGGCAAGGATGAGAGAACACGAGGACACAATGAACCAGATCCAAGTTGAGGCTGCGTGGCACTGGCAAAAGGCTGAACTATTCTCTTTGTCTAGCCTTAAGAGCAGTCCAAGAGCTCTCTAGTCTTCTCTGAAGCAATGAAATTCAAGGGCAGTTGTGATCCTTGCCCTTGAATGGAAATGAGCCAAGGTCAAATCTGTCCTCACAGATCCATGTCTCCCTAGGGCAGTGACAGAGCAGCAGATAGTTCCTTATTACTCTATGCACGAACAGAGATGTCTCCTCTCCTTGCCTGCATTTCATTGCCTTTTTCAACTCAAAAAGCTCTCCAGTTTCTTGCTGCGTTTCAGCTTCTTGAATTTCACAGCTAGTGCCAAGTGGAGCTGCTCAGATTTCCTCACGAAGTATGGCCAACGGCCCTGTTTGACTTGAGCCTGACATTTCTGCTTCAAAGCCTGGTGCAGCTCCTGTTGTTGCTTTCATTCCTGCTGTGCCATTTCTTACTTCTCCATTTGGTGAAGCAGTTGCTGCAGTTTCTCATGCTTCTTTCCTAAACGGTGCTTCTTCAACTGTTGTTTCACAAGCACTTTCTCTTCTGCTCGGATGTCATTCAAGAATTGATACATTTTGTCAAACACCTCAGGATTATATTCCCCTGACAGATTATCAAAGCAAGGGGTCCAGGCTACCTTTTTACTGATGGGAACAACCTGATGTAAAAATGGTACTCGGATCTTGGCTGACATTTCCAGAGGCCTGTGCTTATCTGCAACACATGCATTTTGGATAAGTGGTCTAGATACTTGTTTCTTAGGGCTGTTTTCAGCTACCAATTGTTTGTATGCCTTAGTCCCCACTTGGCTCTGCAATTCCAACAGTTTCTCAAATGACATGTTAAATGTGCCCCTCAGCAGATCGGGGGCCGCAGTCTCAGGCTTCATGCCCCAGTCCTTGTGGAGGTCACAAGCCAGGCGAGGACGTTGGGCCCCACCCCTGTGCGGTGGTACGCTCCTGGCCTGCATTTACTTTCTTTACTAAGTCTTGAACCCCTCCAAGTCATCTATGAGGGTTGAAATCTGTTTCTTTCAACTCATGTTAATATTCACAGTTTGAACCCTCCCATGAATTATAAATGTTCTTAACCTTTTCAAAAGGTTTTTAATTTACTTTACCCACATTAATCAGAGGAATTACTATCTCTTGCAGGTATGGCCTTCTGAAATGTACTTATCAAATATAAGACTTACAAGTTGAAATTACTACTTGATTCATTACTGCAGAATAAATGTTGTGTGGTCTGCAATGAAAAGAACATCTACTTGAACGTCTCCATCAGAGCTCACGGGTGCCATGATTAGGTGCATTGTCAAGCAGCAATAATATTTTCAAAAGAATCTTTCTCTGAGTGGTAGATCTCAAAAGTGGTCTTAACATATTCAGTAAATTATGATGCAAACTGATGGGCCGTCATCCAGACTTTGTTGCTCTTTTCTCACGAAAAATGTTTTACGTATTCCCTCAAATATGTTTTCCATGTTGCTTGCTTTATCTTCTCTCTCAGGAATGCCAATAATTATAGGTTTTGTTGCTAGACATAATCACATATTTCTCAAAGGCTTGGTTTTTTTTTTTTAATTACTTTTCTTTATTTCTATCTGACCAGGTTAGTTCAAATGACTGGTCTTCAGACTCTGAAATTCTTTCTTCTGCTTGATTTAGCCTATTGATAATTCTGTTCATTTTATTCTGAAATTCTTTAAGTTAATTTTTCAATTCCAGAATTCTGATTGATTTTTTAAAGACGTTTATATTTTTCTTCATTTCCTAGATTGCTTTAGTAGTTTCTTTGTGTTGATTTTCAACCTTGTCTTGGATATCATTGATCTTCCTTGCAATCTATATTTTGAATTCTTTATATGTCACTTCTGAGTTCCCTTTTTTTGTTAGGGTTTATTTCTGAGAAGCTAGCACAATCTTTTGGTGATTTGCAACATTCAGATATCTCATGGTACCAGAATTCTCATGATGTTCTTCTCATTTGGAGAGGGTGCCACTTTTAATTTCTGAAATTACTCTTCTGTGGATAAAATTTTTTCCTTTCTTTTTTTTTTCTTTTCCTTTATTCTTCTCTTCCTTCCTATGGGGTGTAACTGCAAAGTCAAGTCCTTTGGCTTTTTTTCTACAGCCCTATGCCCTCTGTCAACAGATTTTATATTAAACTGTCTGATTCAACTTACAAGCAAGTAGATGGCACTTACAGATAAGAACCAACTGTGGCACCAGCAAATGGGTATGTAGTGGATCTTTGTTTACTATGAGATGTTCTCTGTTGTTTCAGATGATAGGCTGGACATTGGAGTGCCCAGTTCCCTAAGCTTCCTGTTTTGAGGGAATCCAGGGCCACAGTTTGGCAAAGCTGGCTTACCCCTGAATACTTCAGTGATGAGCACAGGCACCAGGTTTGATGAGAATGGCTGAGAGGAGCTCATGGTAAGATTCACGGATGTCTCTGTCAAGGGTCAGTGGGCTGCACCAGCTCCATTTCCTAGATAGGCAGAAACAGGTTTCCCTCACACACACCAAAAAAATGAAATAATATCAAGCAGCTTCTCTGATTACAATGGAATAAAACTAGAAATCAGCCAGCTGCAGTGGCCCATGCCTGTAATCCCAGCACTTTGGGAGGCTGAGGCAGATGGATCACCTGAGGTCAGGAGTTCAAGACCAACCTTGCCAACATGGAGAAACCTCATCTCTACTAAAAATACAAAAATTAGATGGGTGTGGTGGTGCATGCCTGTAACCCCAGCTACTCAGGAGGCTGAGGCAAGAGAATCACTTGAACTGGGGAGGCAGAGGTTGTGGTGAGCCAAGATCACACCATTGCACTCCAGCCTGGACAAGAAGAGTGAAACTCCATCTCAAAAAAAACTAGAAATCAATAACAAGAAATTTTGGAAACTGTACAGATACATGGAAATTAAACAATACACCTCTGAATGACCACTGGATTAATGAAGAAATTAAGAAAGAAAATGAAAAAATTCTTGAAAAAAATGATAATGGAAACACAACATACGAAAACCTATGGAATGCAGCAAAAGTAGTACAAACAGGGAGTTTGCAGCTATAACTGCTTGCATCACAGAACAGGAAAAACTTCAAATAAACAATCTAATGATGCATCTTAAAAAAGAAGCAAAGCAAGAGCAAACCAAACCCAACATTAGTAGAAAAAAAGAAATCATAAAGATCAGAGCAGAAATAAATAAAATTGAAATTTAAAAACAATACAAAAGATCAATGAAACAAAAAATTTGTTTTTTGAAAAGTTAAACAAAATTGACAAACCTTTGCCAGATTAAGAAAAAAGGAGAGAAAATAGAAATAAAATCAGAGATGAAAAAGATATTACAACTGATACTGCAGAAATCTGAAGGATCATTAGTGGCTACTATGAGCAACTACATGCCAATAAATTGGAAAATCTAGAATAAATTGACAATTTTTTAGACACATACAACCTACCAAGATTGAACCACAAAGAAATCCAAAACTTGAACAGACTAATAACAAGTAACATGATCAAAGCCTTAAGAAAAAGTCTCCCAGTAAGGAAAAACCAGGACCGAATGGCTTTAGTGCTGAATGCTACAAAAGATTTAAAGAAGAATAATACCAACTATACTCAAACTATTCTGAAAACTAGAGGAGGATGAAGCACTTCCAAACTCATTCTACAAGGCCAGTATTACCCTGACACCAAAACCAGATTAAAAAAAAAGAAAACTGCAGGCTAATATCTCTGATAAAGATTGATGCAAATATCCTCAACAAAATACTAGCAAATCAAAATCAACAATACATTAGAAAAACCATGCATCGTGACTAAGTGGAATTTATCACTGGGATGCAAGGATGGTTCAATATACACAAATCAGTCAACGTGATATACCAAAAGAATAAAGGATTAAAACCATAAGATTATTTCACTTGATGCTGAAAACACATTTGATACAATTCAACATCTCTTCATGATAAAAGCCCTCAAAAACCTGGGGATAGAAGTAACACACCTCAACATAATAAAAGCCATATGTGATGGACCCACTGTTAATATATTTGAATAGGGAAAACTGAAACCTTTCCTCTATGACCTGGAACATCACAAAGATGCCCACTGTCACCACTGTTATTCAACACAGTACTGGAAGTCCTAACTGGAGCAATCAGAGAAGAGAAAGATATAAAGGGCATCCAAATTAGAAGGAAAGAAGTCAAATTACTCTTGTTTGCATATGATACAATCTTATATTTGGAAAAGTCTAAAAACTTCACAAGAAAACTATTAGAACTGACAAATTCAGTAAAGTTGCCGGATACAAAATCAACAAACAAAAATCAGTAACATTTCTGTAAGCCAACAGTAAACAATCTGAAAAAGAAATAGAGGAAGTAATTCCATTGCAATAGCTACACACAAAATAAAATGTCTAGGAATAACTTAACCAAGAATCTCCACAATAAAAACTATAAAGCACTGATAAAAGAAATAAAAGAGGACATCAAAAAAGGAAAGATATTTCATGTTTATGGATTAAAATAATTAATATTGTCAAAATGTCCATACTATCCTAAGCACTCCACATGTTCAATGCAATCCTTATCAAAACAGCAATGATGGAGAGATCCAAGATTGCCGATTAGCAGCAGCTCAGGATTGTAGCTCCCAGTGAAAGCGCAGAGAGCGAGTGGACGCCACATTTTCAGACGAATTTTTGTTGCCCACAGACCGGGAGATTCCTGGCAGAGGAGCTACACGGGTTGCCAGCACGACTCTTTTGGCCGGCACAGCTGTTTTGCCCCGGCGCGGTGCTTCTCAGTGAGGAGTAAACAGGACTGGGTGCCCTTTGAGTTGGGCTTCACTGGTCCAATCCCCACAAGGAGAACAGTAATTGGAAGCGCTGAGGACTGAGAGTTTCACAGTAAGCACAGCTGAACCCGGAAGGTCTAGCTCTGTGGGGAAGAAATGTCCGCCGAAGGAAAACCAAGAAAGAGAAAAAACTTCATCACCAACAAGCCGGACGTCCACTCAGACCCAATCTGAAAGTCAGCAATTACAAAGATGACAGGTGGATAAATCCACAAAAATGGGAAGAAACCAGTGCAAAAAGGCTGAGAA
>CAUYLG010047868.1:0-16710 GCA_963573385.1 Cacajao melanocephalus | reverse complement strand
GCTTGTCTTGACCCTATTTAAAAATTATTGGTAATACTGACCCAGCAATCTCATTACTGAGTATATACCCAAAGGATTATAAATCATTCTATTATAAAGACACATGCACACGTATGTTCATAGCAGCACTGTTTACAATAGCAAAGACCTGGAATCAACCCAAATACCCATCGACGATAGACTGGACAAGGAAAATGTGTCACATATATACCATGGAATACTATGCAGCCATAAAAAATGATGAGTTCCTGTCCTTTGTAGGGACATGGATGAATCTGGAAACCATTATTCTCAGCAAACTGACACAAGAACAGAAAATCAAACACTGCATGTTCTCACTCATACGCGGGTGTTGAACAATGAGAACACATGGACACAGGGAGGGGAGCATCGCACACTGGGGTCTGTTGGTGGGGCCCAAGGGTGGGACAGCGGAGGTGGGTGGGGAGTTTGGGGAGGAATAACATGGGAAGAAATGCCAGATGTAGGTGACGGTGGGATGGAGGCAGCAAACCACATTGCCATGTGTGTACCTATGCAACAATCCTGCATGATCTGTACATGTACCCCAGAACCTAAAGTACAATTAAAAAAAATTCTTGATAATATTTTCTTTTTTCTTATCATACAAATAATACAAGATTTTTTTGTATAAAATACAGATAAAGAAAAAACTCAAAATCATTCATAATTTTAAGTTCACATCCAGAAATAATTACTGACAACAGTGAATACAATTCAGATTCTGTTATGAATTATGTTTATATATATATTTAAATATATCTATGTTTGCATATATCTATAGTTTTTAAAATAATATGAAACTTGAAGTTAAAATATAGATCCCAGAGAGTTCTTAAACTGCCCTAAGTGAAGGTGTTATTGAACAAAATAAACTCTACTTGTTATTCTGTCACTGTCACCACCACCTCCACATGTGCATGTCCCCATCACTTCCCTTTCCTAGTAGAATCTTCCTTTCTTTTTTGACAATCCAAATCTCACCCACCCTTAAAATTTACATATGCTGTATCTCCTCCCGGAAACCTATTTTGAATTAGTCAGCTCACACTGAGCTCATTCTTCTCTAGGCTTCTAGGATACTTCCAGTTTACATCATAGTTTATCACTTCCTTGATGGGGAGGGAAACTGGATGATAGTTACGTGTGCTTTCCCAACTCAAGTGTGAGCTTCTTGAGGCCAAGGAGTCCATCTCATGCTTCTGTACTCCCCACTCACACTTTCATCAACCCCTTGACTTCTCCCAGTACTTATGCAGGGCTGGGCACCCAAGAGGAATTCAGGAAATACTTGTGGTTTGATTCATCTTGCATCCTTAACTCTTGACGTCAATGGTAGATAAATGAAGGGCGCTTCCTAAGGGAAGAATGTGAAAGTCTCCATTCCTTTAACTCTGCTGTATAAGCCATATTAAAAGGTGAGAAGCCAAATACAATGGCTTGACAATAATCAAGTGAGAATCAACGACACTTTAATACTGTCTTGCTTTTTTGTCCAGTTCTGTAATCTGAACTGTGTGTACTTTAGGGAAGAAACACACTATCAATTATGTTTAATAACCCAAAAGGTCAGGGGCCCCAGTCATCTACCTTTTCTGTGTATTGAAGGAAGGATAAGGATGTGATTTGCATTCACATCTACAGTGAAGTCTATGAAATTTTGGTGCTGTACATTCTGAGAACTACTTCCCTAGTGCCTTTCTGTCTTTTGAATAAGAGAAAAGCCTTTGCACCTGGGTCATGCTTTATGTTTTTGCACTTGTCCACTGATAGTACCTTAGTCCAGAACACTATCATCTCAAGCCTACACTATTGCAACATTCTCCTAACTGGTTCCCTTGGTTCAGTCTTTTACTTGGTATAGTCCATTCTCCATACTGCAACCAGGTTCATCTATCTAAAACACAAATCTGACTGTGCCACATACCTGTTTAAAACTCTTCAATGACTTACGATGTCCTTAGGATAATGTTTAACCGATTTACCAGGCCTTAAAAAAACTCTCCATAATTTGCCTCCTGCTTAGCTCTTGAGTTTCATCTCTTCCCATTCTCTAAGCTCAAACCACCTTAAAATACTTGTAGATCCAAAAGTGTTTTGTATATATATTTTTCTCATGTCATAGTGCCTTTCATTGTACATGGTATTCCTTCTACCTGGATTGTCTTCCTACCCTCTTTTGGCCCATAGTTGGTGAATTTTTCTATATCCTGTGTTACTTAACTCAAACCTTACCTTTTCATTGAATCCTTCCCTAATGTGCCATCCATTATTATATGTTTCTTTTTTATATGTATCAGAATTATAATACTTTCCACACTGCATTATAAATATCTGTTTATATACCTGTTTGTTCCACCTGTAGGTGAGTTTCATGAAGATAAGAACTATGGCTAGCCCTACTCCCCACCTTGTTGCTTTAGTACCACACAAAAAGCAGATAATTAGAAATGCTGTTTAAATACATAAATCATTATATTTTCTCATTTAAAGGGCTCATCTGAGCTAGACTGATCTTGGAGTTACAGCCAAATAACCATTTGTTCAACTATCCTCAGGCATCTGACCTGGTTTAGATGTGGTTCTTTCTTGAGAAGGAATAAATTTAAATATCCTGGCAAGTTCCTTTCTTAATTCAAGGTTCTACAAATAATTAACATATTGGAATAATACCCTCAAAATGCAGAAGCTCAGAAAGCTCCTTTTTTGCACTATATATCTTAATATTTTTCTAAACATATTATATCCTTGAGGCCTTCTCGTATACTAATCTTATAAAAGGAAATACCTGGGGGATTGTTTGTCTCAGTCTGTATTTAAGCTCAACAAGGACCACTTTTCCTCATTACATATATAAATACACACATGCATATATGTAATATTTACAATATTTACTTACATTATTTAATGCTTACAAACACCCTATGAGATAGTCACCATTATTATCCTTAGATGAGACAGTCATAGCTCAGAGGTTAAGAAACTTGATCAAGGTTGCACAACTGGAAAGTACTAGAGGACTGGACTTAAACTCAAGTCTATCTGATTCTAGAACCTGTGTTTAGAAAATTTCCCCAGCTTTATAAGATACAATTGACAGAGTCTACCTTTTAACCATTATACCACACTCCCTCATCTAGTTTAAAAGACTGAGTTGAATTAGATCATCCTTGAGAACCCAATCTGAAGATTCTTTGCCCCTTTCTTCTCCCCTCAAGACCTCTACTGGGGCCAAGGTAGGAGGGTGGTATTCTGCAGAGTGGGCAGCTGAAACAAAGAGATATGAGGTTCCAAATACTCTCTGGTGCATTTCTTTTTCTATAATGATTTTTCCTTGGGATATATGATAAAGACTCCTACAATGGCATATTAAATAGTTATATTTAGGACTTGTGGTTGCTGCCGCTCATTTATCTTCTTCTTACACAACCTGATATTTTTAAGCTAAATTTTATCTATAGTTAAGTGATGACATAAACAGATATATGACTCTTGGCAAGCATTTGTTCCAAAAGTGTGAATGGTCTAAAATTGTGGACTATTTCACTAAAGAAAAAAAATCGTACACTGAGCAAAAGAGAACCATGTCCTGAAATGAGGAAACTGAAAAAAAGAAAATCATCTTGTTTTCATTGTATCATCCCTCAAAATACTCAGAAAAAAAGGTCATTGCAGGCATCTTATAGACTAGAACAAGAACGCTGGACTTGGAGTTGGAGACCTGGGCTTGACTCTCATGTAGACCTTACTAGCAATATAACCTTGAGCAGGTGACTAAACCTCTCTCAGCTTCTATTTTCTCATTGTTAAATTGGAGATTATAACAGGATCTACCTTAAAGTGTTGTTCCTAGAATTAGATGAATTAAATCATGTTTTAACAATGTTTTATGTACTTATATTCACATTGGATATTATTACAACTCACCATGGTCCTGTGCAAAGCCACCAATCTAGTTAACTTTTTAAAAATACTATGGTCTCCATCTGATCACAGCCAGACTCCATAACACAATTTTGCTACCCTACCCCAGGCTCACTGAAAAAGCAGCAAAATGACTGTTCTAACTGTTCTGAGAAACATTTCCTTCAGCCAATGTAAGCAGATAGTATTTACAGTGAACTTTGGCACTAGTCCTATTTATGATAAAGAGTATCTGGGTACCAAGAGACCTACATCTAAGCATCCCTACTGTTTATTTCTAGACAGGTGGAATGATACCAGCTAGAACAGTTGGAACCAGCTGCTCTAGTGGAAAAGGGAAAAAATTGTCCTGTTTGGAGTCAGACCACACAGAGACTTGAAACTTGAGATTAAAATCACATTTTTTTGTTGTTTTGAACCTAAGAGTGACTGATAAATCAGTGGAGAATGTGAAAGTGTCACCTTGTCAGAGGTATGTTTTGTACACAAAGAATAGGCTACCATATGTCCAGTGGTCACAAGTACTTATGGTTGGTTAACCTGTTGCTGACTGCAAATTTCACACTAGAAAGAGTCATAACAGAACAGGAAATTGAGTAAATACATGAGTAAATTAGAATGCTGAATATCTCTTTAAAGGTTGGGATGAGGGGCAGGATGGAATGGCATAGCTAAAGCTCAAAATCTAGGGTTAACTGTTGCAGCAAAAACAAAACAAACTAAACCATGCCTTTGTGTTCCTATCACTAGTCTAACCCTCTACTTTGATTAACCTTGCTTTATTATCTCTTAAAATAGTACCCTTCATATGATCTATAACAGAAAGAATCAACTTAGTGATAAAAAAATTTAAAAATTGTACATGTCAGGGGAAAGCCAGTAAAATAAGCTAGCCTTGTGTGGAAAGTTATTTCTTTGGATCAAAATGATTACATAAGGCTTGAAAATCAAATGGTATGCTTGTTTACTAACATATTCTGATATTTTTTTCTCCCTGCAGACATAAAAAGTGAAAAACAACAGGGCTATGCTAGCATATGGAGGTGATTTGTTCAGATCTACAATTGGGCTAGAGCCAAAAGTAACCCAGCTATAAATTCTGAACCCCCTGTATTTTCCAATTTCAAAATATGTTCTCCTTCATTTAAAGATAAAAATAAAATGAGAGTAGCCTCTGAAAGATATCACATAGAGTGGAGAAATACATCACTGGCAAGAGTTAGGACATTGGATTATACCAACTGTGTCTGACTTTAAACTCATGAACTCACATGTTTAAATCCAACATAAATCATTTAGTTTTCAAGTTCCCTTAAGCTAGGAAAATTAAGACTTCCTGTTCTTCAGGGAAAAAGGGAGCTTAAAAACTTGAGAGGTTAGAAAATGTCTTAAAGTTCTTCATAATTGAACATAAATAAATCTAAACCATATGGATTACATTTTCTTTTTTTTTTACTTTGAACACTGAGGGGAAAATCATGCTTGGCAAAAAATATCTTCTTTTTTTTCCCCTAAATCCAAATATGTTACTTTCACCCCTGGGTCTCCTTCCCAAGCTGGAACACATCTGAAATGTTCTCGGAACTCTTCAGTCTTTGAGTGTGCTGCTCCTGAGAGGCCTATCTTCTTCAAGAAGCCATCCCTGAGTGATTATAAGAGATATTCCAAATGCCGCTTAAACTTCATTGGGTAACACATAACTTTCAAGGCTCCCCTTTATTCATTTATGTGTTCATTTATGTATTTTGGTAGTTGTGTTAGCTAAAAGCTTATTGTGTTCATGTATAATAGCTCATGTCCTTTATTCTATGTTTAACAACCATTTATTTAGCATCTAATAAATCCAAAGTTTTATGGATAAATGCCTAGGTTTGCATACTCTTACATTGTGCTTAATGATGCAATCCTATATGCAAGACTAAAGATTAGCCCCAGCTAATAATTCTCAAGTAAGACACAGCTGAGGAAAGAAAATTGGAATAGTTCTACCAGAGAAGGAAATGCCTTAATGATGAGATTTCAAAGGCTCCAATAAGTCTCCTCCAAAAGTATCGCATTCATATTTTGAATTTATAAAGCTATTTTAAAAGACAAATGGTTTTAAAAATACACTAGAGTAAAATATTAAATCCTGCAATTTGCTTTTTTTCCAAGTATCTCACTGAGTTCTACACATGAAGGGGTATACATGTTTCAACAGGGGTAGTACGGGAATGAGAACAATTTGGAAGATATACACCCCACAGATTTTTATTCTAAGCTATATTAAAGCAATCTGGTAATTTGGGTGAGATGAAGTTAAGAAGAGAGAGAAAAAAGAAGATATAGAAGGATAATTACTTAGAATTTGACTTATGATTTAGGACTTCAAGAGAAAATCCACAGAAAATAATTAATGTTTGAAGAAATTTGCCTATAATATGTATAATATTTATTATTTATATTTGCCTTATTTCTTTCTGTAGTGAAACTCCAAGTATTTTGGAGGTTAGGGACTCTCCTATACTTAACTATTTGCCACCCATATGGTTCCCACCCCATCCTCACCTCAACATCTAACCAAGCCTTAGCCCAGAGGAGACATTAAATTCTTGATTGTTTGATAATAAGGGTTATTAAAAGTTTTACTGAATGTGGACAAGGCCCTCAGCACTGTGTTAGGCATTGTGGAAGATAACGCAACACAGGGGGAGAATAAAATGATTGTCACTGTTCTGTTTGAAAAAGCAAAGCCTGTATGTGGAAATAACCAAAGTTGTGTATGTCAAACATCCAAGATAAACCCAAGGAATGCAGAATTTTCATGCAAAGTCTGTGGCTCTATAACACAGAAACATTTTATTAAGTCTGAAGGAAGCTTTAAGCAAATGAAAGGGTCTATTACTTTGTATAGTGGAATTTGAACTTAGGAAACTTGTCACCTTGAAGTTATACAGGTTGAAAATATGTGTACATAGCTTATCTTACCTGCTCCATTTAATATTTTAAAAGACTTTCTCTTCCTGATTCTTCCTTTATGCAACTTCTGATAGCTTCTCTAGGAACCCACTATGGGTGAGAAGAGGAGATGTGCAATGATAAATAGGTTCAGTGAGTTGATTTGAAAGTGAGACTTTCAAATACTGACAAGTTAAGATGAAGTTAATTATTTGGGATGTAACTTGAACTGCTTAAGGCAGATAACCACTGGGAACACATTTCCACAGAAACCTTAATTAGAATAATTTTCAGTCTTGGCGACTTGTTTCTTTAAATTTTCTGCAGAGATTCAAGGGAGAGTGAATCTCTGAGGAGGAGATGAGTCTTTGCCAAGCCATGCTCTAAGTATAGTGAGATTTGATGGGAACATATTCAAATTTTAGATCCAGAAAGAGGAAGTGAAATCATGGTAATATGGAGATTAGGAAGGGGTGCCCAGGGCCCACATGTGATACAAAAAGGAGGGTAATGCTTGTCTTAGTTTGATTGACATTAATAGACATATACCAGACGTGTGTGTTAAGCACTTTACATTCATCACTTCATTTAATCAACACAAATTTATGAAGTAGGTACTATTATTTCATCCATTTTACAATAGAAAAAATTGAGTTTCAGAAATCAAGTGATTTTCTTCAAGTCACTCAGCTAGTATGCAGAAGAAATAGGACAGAAACACAGACCTGTCTCGCTCCATTTAACCACTTTAGTATACTGCCTTACATGAACTCACTTCTTCTGAGTCCCAGGGTGTTCCTAAGACAGAAGAGTAAATGACCACTGTAAGGCCGGTTGCCTCACCAGGGAGACAGGCACGCCCACCTCTGCACTCGACCCCTGGCTCTGCGCCCGGCCCTTGCCCCCGAGCACATGTTCCCCTGGAGGGATCTGGCGGACGTGACCTCAGCCTGCACTGAAAAGCCCGCCGGACCACCTACCCACCAATTCCAAACCGCCCTGTACCCCTGCAAACCTGCCCAACCACCCACCTGCCAATTACAACCTGCCCCGTCCCATCCTTTGTCCTCCCAACCTATATGAACCCACGCCTCAGGCAGTCGGTGAGACTTCTCTAGTCCCCACCCCCTCTCTTGGGACCACAGAACCTCACCCGGGAGCTGAATAAACTGGAATTTGATTTTTCTCGTGCTGGCCTCAGTTTCCTCATTTTAAACTCGGCAATAACCTTACAAGAATAACCTTACAACCACATTGGTTATATCTCAGTCCATGGACTCAAGTAATTATAACTTGTGGAACAGGAATTACTGAAACTATTGAGACAGACGTGAAGTCCTGTCTCTAAAACTTCCCTTTCTAGATGTTTACTCAGATGTAGCCATCATACTCTATGAGGAATACATGAAGAAAATGGGCCAAGTGGAACATGTTGTGAAAGCTGGTCAAAATAATAAGAGGAACCATTGGCATATCTTTTGAGGAACAGATGAAGAAATGTGAAATAATTAGTTTGAGAAGAAAATCCTGTTAACATGTGATAGCTGTCTTCAAATATTTGAAAGACTATCACATGGAAGTAGTATCAGACTTATTCTATGTAGTTGTAGAGGAGAAATGTAGGAACAATAAGATGTTAGGATGAAAATTCAGGATTAATAAAAAAAATATAAAAGGCACATTTTTACAACATTCTTTTGTGCCTTGAACCCTTTTGGAAATCTGGTAAAGCTTATGAACTTTCCTCAGAATGTTGTTAAATGCATACAATAAAATGCATAGGATTACATAGGAAGTAAATTGTACTTAAATATAATTTTTAAAATTAAAAAAATTTGAGGATACCTACAATAATTTTATTTATTTATGTATTTCATACATGATGCAAAATGAAGTGATAATTTTAAAGTGGTATAAAATATCTGTTTTTCTAGGTATTGATAATACAATTAAGTTTTGTTGCCTACATTCATAGTCAGAGAAGTGGCGAATTTAAGTTAGAAATTAAATAAAGTTATAATTTTTTTCAATCAAAGGGATCTGTGGATTCCATGTTCAGATCTCCTGAGTTAGAGGTATCCAATGGTGGAATGCATTGTCATGAAAAGTTGTGGTTTTTCTAACACAGTAATTACGTTTGGAAAAAAATCAGGGATGTTTAAACAGGATTACTGCTTTGGTTACATACTGGATGAGATAAACTATTGTGCTAATTCTAATATGCTATGCTCGAAACTCTTTAATTGCTTTTATTATATCTAGAGCAGAGATTTTCAATTTTTGAACCAATGGATGGCTTTCTTCCGAATAAAATCTTACATGATCTTTTAACATATCAAACAGAAAAAGTGAGATCAGTTTGGTTTAAATGAAAATGGAAGTCCTAGATCCCCACCAGCTTCTGCTCAGCCTCCTTACTCAATTATCTCTCCCCTCCCCACCTGCACCAATTCTATGTTTTTTTTTATTGTTGTGGGTTTGTTTTTGAGATGGCGTTTTGCTCTGTCACCCAGGCTGGAGTGCAGTGGCACGATCTCGGCTCACTGCAACCTCTGCCTCCCAGGTTCAAGTGATTCTCCTGCCTCAGCCTCCTGAGTAGCTGGGATTATAGACGTGTGCCACCATGCCCAGCTAATTTTTGTATTTTTAGTAGAAATGGGGTTTCACCATGTTGGCCAGGCTGGTCTTCAACTCTTGACCTCGTGATTTGCCCACCTCAACTTCCCAAAGTGCTGGGATTACAGGCATGAGCCACCAAACTTGGCCTAATTCTCTACTTTTGAATGTGAGATATCTTCTGAGGAGTCCTAAAGCTTTGTGAAACACAGCCACATGATCAAATACACATTCCTTAAAATAACATTCAAGGTCCTGTAAAATCTTACCTCATAGTAGCTGCTCAACAGAATGCTCATTGTTTCTGAACAACTTACAAACATCCCTGACACCACACCTTTATTCACACTGCTCCTCATTCTGGAATGCCCTACACACCCTCCTCCTTGCATTTCCCTGAACTGTAGCCTCTTTAGAGTTCAAATTATGTTCCACTTCCTCTAAGAATTATTCCCTGATCAGTCACCTTTCACAATTGTTTTTACACTCTGATCCATTTTCATACTTCTCTATATTTGACACAATGTAAGTGATGCTGCTTTGATTTTTTTCTAGTATTTATTTTGTCTCCTCACTGAGAGAGCAAGCAACCAGAGCTCCTAGACTACTCTGTATCTCTGAGGCCTGGTAAAGTATCCTGTATACATAATATGCTGAAACAGTTCCCTATGAAATTCCTTTTTCATGTTTGTCCTATTTTCCTAAAGAAATCATACCCCTTTTGTAGACAAGAACATTCTTAGGCATGTCTTCTGTCATAATTTCTCTAGAATCTAGTATGATTCAGAGTCCACAGGAGACTTGAACTGGTCATGGTAGGATTTGGACAGGAAAGATGTTAGATGTTATTTAGAAAGAATAAAAACCATGATTTGATGTAGACAGAGGGGTATCTGTTGTTGGAGAAGACAACAGATGCTAGGAATGAAGTGTGGAGGGGTACTCTTAAGACTGAAGGAACAGGTTGAGACATGATTAGGTAAGGCAAAGAGTAAAATGTCAGCAAAGAGATAATGTGATTCTCAATGAGAGAGATGAACAAGTATTAACATGAAAACTTAGTTTGAGGTAAAAAGCAGAGATAAGACCCTTCTCTTGCTCATCATTCGCCAAAGCTCAAACAGGGTTATGCAGTCCAAGCACAGAGAAAGTCTACTTTGGGGCCTATATTCTGAGTTAAGACTCTATGTCTTTGACTTGGTCCTCAAATAGATATCTGAGACTTCAAAATTCTCACTTGAAGGAAAAATGGTTAGAAGTGGTATCTCTGGACTGCTAACATCCTAATGTCTGTTTTCTACCACATATTGAGAAATCCAATTTAATAATGATAAGAACAGCCATTGATTGAAGACTCACTATTGTAATGTTCTGTGATATGTGATTTGGATGAGAGAGGGGAGTCTCTACTTTCAGGAAGAGAGTGGACAGAATAAGATGATAAAATAAGATAATAGGATAAAGTGCTTTCAGGAAGCCAAGAATGGTGAGAACTTATAATAAATAACAACAGCTTACAAAGCTCAAGTACTTACCCTATGGCAGGCGCTGTTTCATACATTTGGCAAGTGTTACCTCATTTAATAGGCATAACCATTTGAGCTAAGTATTATTTTTCCCATATTAGAGATGAGAAAACAAGCTGAGATATTAATTGACTTATTTTAAGTTGAAGAGCTTATGTGAATGCAGAGTGGAAAAGTCAAAGTCTAACCCAAGTAGGCCTAGCTCCAGCTGAAGCTCTTTACTGTGACTTACACTGCCCCAGTATATTGCTATACTATCAAAGGTACTCGTTGCTTAGGAAGAAAGAAAACAAAAGAACTCATTCAGTGAAATTGCTAACTGTATGTAGAAATAGAGGTCAGGAAGTTTGAGTGTAATAGAAAGCCAGAAAATATCAACATTTTACTTAAACCAGATGTTTTAGTCTCTTTTCCCATCATATTTCAATACCTCTCCCAAGATTTCTGGAGACACTATAAAGAAATAGTTAATAAGTTGCCAATAGAATTCTGAGGGCTTTCTTTTCATTTAATTCAGGTGTTGGGAACAAGGAACTGACCAACCATTACAGTAGATATCTAGAAAAGAAGAGGGTCATTTACAAGATAGGATAAATCTGCTGGAATAATTAGAGCGTGCCTGGCTCTTTATTTGTTTAGGCTGCGGGATGCTCCAGCTAGGAGGTTTTTGATTTACACTGGGTCAAGGCAGAAGCCAACAGTCAAGAGAGGAAAGAATTCTGCATTTTCCGTTTCTGAACATTATGTTCTAAGAGCAGCCCTGTCTTTGCATTAGGCCAGAGACATCAGTGGGATTCACTTCAAGCTCTGAGTTAGTAAATCCATTCTAATTTACCTCAAGAAAAGATACACAGGTATTGACAAGAGGTTTTTGCATTTCAGGCACCTATTTAAAACATTTATACACTATGACTACAGTCAACAATAATTTATTGTACATTTAAAAATGACTATAAAAGTATAATTGGATTGTTTGTAACACAAAGGAAGGATAAATGCTTGAGGCGATGGATACCCCATTTACCCTGGTGTGATAATTACACATTGTATGCCTGTGTCAAAAGATTTCATGTACCCTGTATTTATACCTACCACATGCCCTCAAAAACGAAAAAAAAATTTTAAAGTTTTATACAAATGTAACTGACCTTAAGTCGAGTTTTTGAGCACGCGTTTGGTGAGATGGCTCCAGCCTGACTGATATCCAGGGTACTTCATAGCAAACAAATTTTCTTCATCAGTGCTAACTACTTTACTGATCTTTTCCCACTTACTTTACTACTTTTCCCACCTATCCACATGCTCAGATTATCTTCTTAATGGATCCTGCACAGGCATACCCCCTTATAGGTTTGTAATCTTGAATGTGTAAATTACATCTTCAAATCTTTACCAAACCACTCTTTTTTCTTTCCCTCTGTGTTATTAATAATTCATTGCTCCTTTTCTGACTGACACACATTCACCCCACCCTTCAAGTACCTTGAGGGCATACTACTTCCTCTTTGGCAAGCTAAAGTTGGCATTTGTTTACAAATAAAGCCATCACTTTTCAGCCTGAAAATGAGCTCATGCTGCTCCATGGAAGAAAGAAGAGAGCCATATTTCTCAAACCTGAAATGCTCTGCTTCCTTTTTTAAATCAATTTTATTGAGGTAAAACTTATACAGAGAAAAATGCATCCATTTTAAGTGTACAATTCAATGAATCTTGGCAAATGTATACATCTGAGTAATGTTAGCTCCTATCAAGAAATGAATCATAATATAATCCTAGAAAATGCCTCCCTACCCCTTTGAAGTCAAACTCCCACTGTAACCCCTATCTTTGAACAACAGCTAATCTGTTTTTATTATTACAAAATAATTTATTCTGTTTTAGAACTTCATATATATGAAATCATACAGCATTTACTTCATTTAATCTGGAATCTGGAGATTCATTCAAGCTATTGTGTATATCAGTAATTTGTTCTTTTTTCGCTTACTAATCTGTATTTCTTTATAGAATATGCCATAATTTATCAATTTTATATTGATGGATATATGAGTTGTTTCTGGGTTTTAACTATTATAAATAAAACTGCTATGAACAAATGAAAGTCTTCTTGTGGTTGTACACAAAATACCAAGATATAAAATTGCTGAAGTCATAGAGTAGATGTATAATTAGCTTAATTAAAAAAATTGAAAAAAACTTTTCTTCTAAGAAGTTGTACCATTTTGTACCGTTCAAAGAGGTTGTATCACTCTTATGTACAATGTACAAGAGTTCTAGTTGCTTCACATTTTCACTTTGCTGATGAAAAAGCCAGACTCTAAAATATTTTAAAAGGTTTGAGTCAATATGAGTGACTATGTCTTGAGGAACACAGTCTGAAGAGATCCTGAGAAAGTACATCTGCAGAAGTTAGATTACAGTTTGGTTTTATACATTTTAGCAAGGGAGGAGTTACAGGCAAAGTCATAAATCAATACATGGAAGGTATATGTTGGTTTGGCCCCAAAAGGTGGGATATCTTGAAGCAAGGGCCTACAGGTTATAGGTAGATTAAGAAATTCTTTAATTTGCAATTGGTTAAAGGAGTAAAGCTTTGTCTACAAATTTGGAGTTAGCAGAAAGGAATGTTTTAAGTTAACATAAGGGGAAGTCTGTTAACCAATATACTGGGTTAGAGTGGCCTGTAGGGGTATGTGACATAATCATTGTCTGGCATGGCCTTAGGTCCTGTATATAATTTGGTATCTTATTGTCACAAAGAATCCATTTAGTTTTATGATCTCCATTTTTACTAATTTTATCAACACTAGTCAGTTGTGCCTAAACTCCAAAAGGGAGGGGGTAAAACAAGGTGTGTCTGATCTCCTTTCCCATCATGGCTGGGAATTCAGTTTTCATGGTTTTTCTGGGGTCCCCTTTGTTAAGAGGGTGTCTGTTCAGTCAGTGGGGGGCTTAAGATTTTTATATTTTGTTTAGAACTTGATAGTGTCACTCTTTTGTAGGGGTTGAGAGAAAACTTTCTCTCTGCCTACTGAAGATTCACTGAAAATTAACTGACAAAAGGCAGATTAATAGGAGAAAAAGGCATACACATTTATTAACGTGCCTAAACACAGAAGCCATATACAAAATATGAGACTTAAAGAGGGGCCATATGGTTAAGCCTTAAGTATTTTCTTTGTATGGGAGAGATGTTTGAACTCAGGAGGCAGACATTATTTTGTACGTTTCTATTTGGAAGCTAGATGGATGAGGTTAGGGGCAGAATTACATAGAAACAAAGATTGTCTTTTTATGTAGATAAAACTCCCTCCTAATAAAAGGGTTTTATCTACATAAAACCCCACTTTTATTAGGTTGCTTCAAATCTCTTGGAGCTAACCTCAGAAAAATAGATGAAACGTTTATTTCAGTGTGGTGTTGACTCCCAGTTTCATCTTCTCTCTGTGGTTGACCTTTCCTGGTTACTTGATGAGGTTCCTAGAGATGGGGTCTTAATACATAATGCATTTTTTTTTTAAATAAGCTTTCTTAGATAAGGAAATTTCAGAGAGTCTCTTTCCCAGTGCTTCTGGAAAAAGGATCAGAGAGACAGGAAGGCAAGAGAAGGTTGCAGACAGCCCTTGGTTCTGAGGCTTATTTCTGAGACTTTTCCACTTTCAAAGTGCTTAGCGTGCTAAAGAGACATATTTTGGGGAATTACTTTCTGCACCGCAACACTTTTTAATTTTAGTCATTTTGGTAAGCATACATTTTTATCTCATTTTAGTTTTAATTTATATTTCTTTGAAGGCTGAAGATGTTGAGCATCTTTTCATGTGCTCTTTGGTCATCCATATATATTCTTTTATAAAGTGTTCAAAAGTCTTGTTCAATCCCCACCCCACTTTTATTAGGTTGCTTATCGTCTTAATATTGAGTTGTAAGAGTGCTTTATATATTTTGAATGTCAGTTCTTAGTCAGATATGTGTATTATATTTTCTTCCAATAAAGGACTTGTATTTTTATTTTCTTGTTGGTATATTTTGAACATTATAAATAGCTCTTATTATTTCGAGATACATTCCATGAATACCTAGTTTATTGAGAGTTTTTAGCATGAAGGGCTGATGAATTTTGTCAAAGCTTTCTGCATCTATTGAGATAATCATGTGGCTTTTGTCATTGGTTTTGTTTATGTGATGGATTACGTTTATTGATTTGCATATTCTGAACCAGCCTTGCATCCCGGGGATGAAGCCTACTTGATCATGGTGGATAAGCTTTTTCATGTGCTGCTGGAATTGGTTGGCCAGTATTTTATAGAGCATTTTCACATCAATGTTCGTCAGAGATACTGGCCTGAAATTTTCTTTTTGTCGTGTTTCTGCCAGGTTTTGGTATCAGGATAATGCTGGCTCATAAAATGAGTTAGGGAGGAGTCCCTCGTTTTCTATTGTTTGGAATAGTTTCAGAAGAAATTGTACTAGCTCTTCTTTATACCTCTGTTAGACCTCAGCTGTGAATTTATCTGATCCTGGAGTTTTTTTCGTTGTTAGGCTATTAATTACCACTTCAATTTCACAACTTCTTGGTCTATTCAGGGATTCAACTTCTTCCTTATTCAGTCTTGGGGGTGTGTATGTGTCCAGGAATTTAGCCCTTTCTTCTAGATTTTCTAGTTTATTTGCATAGAGGTGTTTATAGTATTCTCTGAAGGTAGTTTGTATTTCTCTGGTATCAGTGGTGATAGCCCCCTTATCATTTTTTTAAATTGTGTCTATTAGATTCTTCTCTCTTTTCTTCTTTATTAGTCTGGCTAGCAGTTTGTCTATTTTGTTAATGTCTTCAAAAAACCAGCTTCTGGATTTACTGATTCTTGAAGGCTTTCTCATGTTTGTATCTCCTTCAGTTCTACTCTGATCTTAGTTATTTTTTGTCTTCTCATACCTTTTGAATGTTTGCTCTTGCTTCTCTAGTTCTTTTAATCATGATATTAGGGTGTTGATCTTAGATCTTTCCTGCTTTCTTTTGTGGGCATTTAATGCTATAAATGTCTCTCTAGACACTGATTTAAACGTGTCCCAGAGATTCTGGTACGCGTTGTCTTTCTTTATTCTCATTGGTTTCAAAGAACATGTTTATTTCTGACTGAATTTTGTTATTTACTTAGTAGTCATTCAGGAGCAGGTTGTTCATTTTCCAAGTAGTTGTGTGATTTTGAGTGAGTTTCTTAATACTGAGTTCTAATATGATTGCACTGTGGTCTGAGAGACAGTTTGTTATGATTTCTTTCCTTTGCTGAGGAGTGTTTTACTTCCAATTATGTGGTCAGTTTTAGAGTACGTGTGATGTGGTGCTGAGAAGAATGTATATTCTATTGATTTGGGTTGGAGAGTTTTGTATATGTCTATTAGGCCTTCTTGGTCCAGAGAGGAGTTCAAGTCCTGGATATCCTTGTTAATTTTCTGTCTCATTAATCTGTCTAATATTGACAGTGGGGTGTTAAAGTCTCCCACTATTATTGTGTGGGAGTCTAATTCTCTTTTTAGGTGTCTAGAAACTTGCTTTATGAATCTGAGTGTTCCTGTATTGGGTGCATATATATTTAGAATAGTTAGCTCTTCTTGTAGCAGTAATCCCTTTATCATCCTGTAATGCCCTTCTTTTTCTTTTTTGATCTTTGTTTAAGTCTGCTTTATCAGA
>CAUYLG010047865.1:0-47109 GCA_963573385.1 Cacajao melanocephalus | reverse complement strand
GGTTGGTATGTCTTCCTCCATCCCTCTGTTTTGAGTCTTTGTGTATCCCTGCATGTGAGATGGGTCTAGATACAGCATACTGATGGATTTTAGCTTTTTAACCAATTTGCCTGTCTGTGTCTTTCGATTGGGGCATTTAGTCCATTTAAATTTAGGATTAATATTGATATATGTGAGTTTGATACTGCCATTTAATGCTAGCTGGCTGTTTTGCCCATTAGTTGATGTAGAGTCTTCATTATCGTGATGCTCTTTACCTTTTGGTATGTTCTTTTTCATCACTTTCATAGGGGAGGATTGAGAGTAACTATTTCTTTCTCTTTCACAGGAATAATAACTAATGTGGTACCCTTGTGGTAATCACAGTAAATGATCTGATTTCACACCGGAGCTGGATGACACTTTTCACTTGCCTGAGATCAGCCAGTCATTGATTTCCATATGAAAAAATAATATGAAGCACATAATTCATATACACGTTTGGCACACAGTAAATATATGGTTAATATGTGTTCAATTAAATTCAGTTGGAATTTAGAAGTTATTACATGATCAATAGTATATAATCCACAGAGGCATGTAACATAAATTAAGCATTTATATGCGGGAATGTGGTTCATTGCCTGTGGTTATCACGCATATAATCAATATAGATAGATATAGTGAGAAATGATGTGACATTTATTGTCAGTATTTTTGGTTTGGTTTTGTCAAGAATGCATTTGTGGGACTACTTATTTCTTAGGAGGGGCCTAAACTTCAAGTTGTCTGCCTGAAGGTGAGCGGTTGACCGATGATCTTCAGAGACATTTACCTTTGGCAGGAAACCAGCAAGCTTCCATTCAGGCATTCATACTTCTTTCAGATATTTCTTTATCTTTCTTCTTACATGTCATCCAAGGAATCACTATGATTGTCCTTCCAAGTGCCAGCTGATATTTTCAGCTTCCTGTCTCTTTGCCCAAGGGAAAAATGCTGATTTCCTCTTTGCTATTTGGCAAATGTCAAAAGAAAAAGACTGGCTACACTATGTATTCCTTTCAGCAGCCTGAATGGACATCCTGTATTTTTTCCTCCAAAGAAGATTTAACTAGCTAAAACTTAATTAGCCTAAACTCAAAGAGTTTTTCCTATTATTTCTCTATTGCTTCTCCTTCATTTGTTCCTTTCTGTTTTAAAAATTCCAATCCTATGTACTTAAGAATTTCATGGCGTTTACATCTTTGCATGTTGTGTTTCTATCTCTTAACCCTTTTCTCTAGGTTTTAGGAGAATTTTTTAAATTCTTCTACTTTAAGATTTGGTTTTCTACTGTTTTACAGATTTGGTTTATCTACTGTTCATTGCCTTGATGGTACCGGTTTTTTTTCATTCTGTAATTGTGTATTATATGTAGAAGCCATCTTGCCTGATTTCTCGTTGCTTTGTTTCCATCTATAAAAATGTTTTCTTAAAACTCTTAGAGAATACAAAATATAATTTTTCTAATGTTTTCTTTAGTTCCATAGATTAAGTCTATTTCAGTAGTAGGTATCTATCCTTATTCCTGGAACTAGTCTTTTTTCTTCTGGACTACTGAATCTTTTCATATGTCTGGTGAATTGCTCCGTTTTCATATCCTAACCTTGCACTTGCTACTGAGTTCTGCTAGTTAGTACACATAATTTATTTTTGAAAAGAAAAGTGAAGTTTGACGTTTTTGAAATTTTGTTTTGCTAGATTGATGATCGAGTCAGTTGTAAATAAATATGGAGGGGATTCCTGTGCACAGTGCTGTGGCATCAGTTTCTCTCCATGTTTGTGTTAGCATCATAAAGTTAACTTGAAGACCGACCTCTTCAAAAATTGTCATTACTGCCCATTATGACCTGTTACAGCACTGTCCTCTCTCTTTTTTAGCACATCACCCCTCCTAGGGGTATCACATAGGCGAGTGAATACTCTAGTTGTCACTTAGTGGTCTGGTGCTGGAGTAGTTCTCAGATCATTGTATTGTCCCCTTCCCCCACTGTCCCACAGGTCCAGGCTCTTACTTACATTCACTTCCACAGGGGGCGTGGGAATTTGAAGAGGGTCTACTCAGGGATCCCATCTATTTACCTCTCATCTGGGTTTTTCATTCATGTGTGAAAGAACAACAGAATACTATAGCCCTAGACCTTCTCCTATCCATACCACAGCTTTCAGAATATTCCATTTCTTGCCTGTTATGGTATCCTTCTGTTTTCCGGTAACAGTTGAAATTTGTATTTTTATATATTTGTGATTATTTTAATTAACAGGAGTGTTCAGTGCAGCATTGCTCTTTTACAGTGCACAGTCGAAAATTGGCAAAAAGTTAAATAATTTGTATCCACTAAATACAAGACCATTCAAATTAATGTAAATCCACACTTGTTTCCTAGTGAAAAAAAAAGAAGTTACAACATTTATTGGATAGCATGATGACCATTTTAAAAAATTAAATTACATGTAAGCAGAGAAATAAAGATCTTGATGTCAGCTGAAGTCATTCTAGCATTTAGGATTTGGAAAAAAATGTGTCGATCTGCCATCCCAAGTCCTGTGGAAGTCCAGTGTTTCCCCAATATATTTGTGAATTCCTGACAGTCTATGTTCTCATGATCACTTCTGATTCAAAATCTAGGCTTCTTTTAAAGTCTTGTGCTTCTCCTCCTCTTCCTGAAACTTGGTTGCTATTTCTTTATTTGATGTTCCCAAACCATTTCTTTATTCACTCAACAAATATTCAATGAATAAAAAAAGTTACTTTATTTAATCGTTGGGTCTTTATGTTCAAAGACAGTTTATTGTTGTTAAGGAGGAGTTTCCTACTCTCATGAAGATTACATTTTCAACCAAGGCATCTGTAGATGTGTTGCTCATGACTTGAGTGAATGCAGAGGTAGCTGTTTAACATCCTTGTTCTTGAAATTCCTCTGCCTATTCTTTCACAAAGAATTCCTAACAGCTCCCTTTCCTTGAAGGTGCCACCTTCCTTCCAGGTTGCTCAACTTTCAATTTCTTCACCTTCTCTCTTATTGAATACCTGTCCTTTATTTTTATTCCCCAGAATGGTTTATTTATTTTATTTCATTTCCTTCTTCTAATTACATGCATGGGACCTCATCATTCTCATCCTCAAGTACTTATTAAGGTATTTATCCAATCAAATACAGACCCTTTCCTAAAAATAACTATCTCTAGTATTAGCTGTTAAAGTAATTAACTTTACTACCTCACTGCATGTATTTGTAAGTGTGGAGAAATATATAAATTGTGACATCCAAATTTATATATGTTCCAATATAAATTTATATTACAAAACAATCTTTAAAGGCAAAAAAAAAACCTTACTAAAACCCTCAATCTCTTCAGCTTCTGTAATTAAAAATAGAACATAATAGATCTCAACTTATCATTTCAGGTTCTCAAAATTTTTTGACATGTATCTTATTTGTAAATCAAATAAGTTTCCTGAAAACAGGACTGTAGTATATATTTTAAAATTAATTTCAACAATATAAATATAATTTGAAATAAACACACAATTTGTGTATATACATATTACTAACAAAGAATAGGTAGGCTAAAACATTAAAGTGGTTTAATTAGAGGGGATAATAGGGGTTTACTTTAAATCTTTCTGTATGGTTTCAATTTTTATCATCAGGTTTATGTATTACTTTTATTTTAAAAGCTGAAATGATAGAAGGCAGAAAAATGGGGGTTGAGAAGATTGAAATAAAAGTTGAAAAGAAATGCATACTACAAATATAAAGCTTCTCTAGAGCCTTTCCATTTATTTTCCATTAGAAAGCATCCTTCATAGGTGATTCTGAGGAAAATCCTGGCTGACTGAGTTACAGAGTAGTGCCTTACCCGACCTTGACTAATGACAGTATAGTAAAAAAGTCTGCTACTAAGAAGTCACATGACCCTAAGCAGGTCATTTCATCTAATACATATTTTGTGATCTGCAAAATGAGGGATTTAGACTACGTATAATTTCCAAGTCCAACATGTTTGTGACTCCTAAAATTAATTAAAACATCCAGAATAAAAGATGAAGAGTATGTGTCAGTGGATAGAGATGCAAATATCTGGTTCTGAAAGTAGAAAACAAGGGCCCATTCGACTGAGAAAAAATTGTTAGAGGCACATACCTGTTTTGACAACCTTGTAACATGTAGGGTGCAGAGCTGACACTATCTTAATCCTTCCTTGCTAAGCATTTTCTATATAGATTGTGATTTTTTTTCCTATGGCAAAAAGTGATCTCATTTTATAGAATATGTAAGTAAGCTATTTGATTTCCAACCAGCTGTGCTGAGCATATTTACTCTGTAGAGAGAAGGATTCTGGAACTTAGATGTAAAAAGCACTCAGTTCTGCGCTATTCCCTGGTAATGAATGACTGACCCACAGGTACCTCAAGGAGATGTCAGACACTTCGCAAAGTCACACTTCATCTTTCTCATCAATTTGAAAAATACTGCATTGCTTTAGTTCTTGAAGCAATGTCCCTAGCAAGATGAAAGGGTGCTACTTCTCTAAATGCAGGGATTTCGCAATAAAATATCTGGCCCTTCTTGTATCCAAATTAAAACTAATGTTTTTATAGTCCTATCACTTTTATGAACATAACACAAGACAACTTGCTCTGCTTCAGTGCAAGCACACTTAACTCTAATTTGTAACAAAAATAAGGATATAGGAATCTGGTTTCAATAATATTCTATTCTTCTTATTTAAAATTACAGAGTGCCCCCAAAACAGTGGAGGTGATAGTTTTATAAAAATCAGTACCTACCATTCTGGCCAACTTAATTTAAAAGGTTTCTGCCTGTGCAAGAAAGAGGAGCAAACCCTTAAGAGAAAGGACTGTACTCTTTATTGGATCCAGTTTTTTTTGCTGTCATTTCACGCTTAGTTCCTTAAGCCAGGTTCCCCCTATCGCCTCTTCCATATGACACTCACTGTGAGTTCTTCAGGCCATTTTAAAATGTCTACTAAATTTATTGTTCCAAGTATGCTCAAAGTATCTAAATCATAATGCCCTCATTCTGTCATATTTGTTTAAATGCATATTGGTATGTAGGCTTATTTTTCATTATTAAAAAAAAGATACCACCCTTTTTGCTCTGTCTAATCTAAACAATCTTTAACTGTGTCAAACAAGGAATTAATTAGTTGCATATTTCTCATGTTAATTTCTCTGGCTTTCCCAGTTAGTTCCAATGGAGGTTTGTTTTATTAGCTTAGTAACACTATTTTTCCTTCTGTGCTACTAATATTTTTCATAAAAAATTTAAGGATTTCAGATGAGGCTGAATAAATAGAAAGTAATTGAATGACAAGGCTGATATATGGACCTTTCCAGGTACCCAGCTGTTGCAACTCCATCAAGTCTGTAAGCAGTACTGGCTCTGTCCTGCGTGTGCCATGGCAGCTTGGCAATGGATAGATCTGGTATCAAGATAGTCATCTCTGCATAACCAGAGGGGTAAGAGGAAAATGCAGGCAAATGAACTATTTCTTTAAAGGCAAAATTTCAAGGGACTGACCTACCAAATCAGGGACAATGACTAATGTGTTCTACAGAGAGAAACAAAGCAGAGGAACAACTATTCCCAAAGGTTAGATGCCATACATTGAACTCCATTAAGCAATCAAATACCAGATGACTCAGAGTCACACTGCTTCTTATGTTGGGAACACTTCCACTCCACCCACCTCATCCATTAATGCCTCAGCCCCTCAGCAAGGAAGATCTCTAACCTGAGAGGATATGTAAGTATAAGGAGAATGCTAATTGAGAGAGGGCTAACTTGAAGAGGGCTCTCATAGGCTTAATTTTAGTTATTATTCTTCAGGGAAGAATACATTGGAGAAGGAGAGCTCTGGAAGTAGCAGCCCGGGGAATACTTGTGACTGAGGAGTTTCGAGGATGTACTTTAAGAACCACAACATCTTAAAGGGACCGAGAAGGACTAAAGAAAACAGATGTGAGGTCACAAGTCCTGGTGGCGCTATAGTGGTCTATTTCTTCTTGTCTTATTTTTTATTTCTTTTTAGAAATTGTGGTAAAATAAGCTAACATAAAATTTACCATCTTAACCATTTTTAAGTGAACAGCTTCGTGGTATTAAGTAAATTCATAGTACAGGGCTACCAGCACCACGATCCATCCACAGAACACTTTTCATCTTCCCAAACTGAAACTCTGTGCTCATTAAACACTAACTTCTCAATCCTCCTCCCTCGAGCTCCTGGCAGTCAGCATTCTACTTTCCCTCGCTATGAATTGGGTGACTCTAGGAATCTCAAATAAGTAGAATCATACAGTATTTGTGTCTTTGTTACTGACTTATTTCACTTAGCACGATGTCCTCCAGGTTCATCCCTGTCATAACATGTGCCATAACTTCCCTTTTTAAAGGACTGAGTAGTAATATTCCACTGTATGGATAAACCACTTTTTTATTTGCCCTTTCATTGGCTGATGGATACTTGGGATATAATGGACTGTTTCTGAGTTAAAATCAGATTATTCCTGGACACTGTCTAGAACTAAGTTGCCCACAGTGTTATTATAGAAAAGTTCCTGGGCCACCTGCAAGGTCCTATTCATGACAGGTAAGCTTTCTGAGAAAATAACCAAAATGACAAAAAAACCCCAGTACACAGCATAATTGAATTGCTGTTTGGTGGGAAGAAAGGAAATGGCACCCATTTAGTGCACTTTCTTGGTTACTTGTGGTTTTGATAATACTTTTATACTAGAGTGATAATCACAAGTCCAAATAAAATTCTGAAAACACAGGTTCTTTCTGAAACATATTTAATAATTTCATATTTCTGTCCGATGAACTAAATTTCTTGGTATTGTGTGAAAGTTCACCTTGTAAAGATGTATAAAATCCTGTAGGCTTTTGATGCATTATGGATGTAAAGTGGTGCTTTTTTAAGAGCAAAATGCATATTTCATACTTTCCAAAACAGCTTATGTTTTAAAAGATAACATTCATTTGTCTTAAAAAGATCTTTTAGGAGCGTTGGGAATGTAAAAAAAACATTCATAACAGGCTAGTACACGGGTTTTCAACTTGCTGTTATATCATGGTCTGGTATCTGATGCCCTTTCTTAATTCTCTTTTTCTTTTCTCTCTCATCTACATTTTTCATTCTCCTTTCAAAGTCAATTTCCCCCTTTTTTATTCTTCCTTACTTCTTTCTTAGCCTTGCCCATGCCTCAGCCTGCTGCATACTGCTGTGTGTCTTCATAAACATTATTCAGCCCTGCTGATGGCTCTGAGAGAAAGAGCAGATGTGAGTGGAACGTGACAGCCAGTTAAAAGATCCTTAGACTCCCTCACCCACGCAAATGAATATGTGAAAATTGCCCTAAAACATGTTAGGCTACAATGAAGTATTAGAGACAAATAACATACAGATAGAATCTTCTTGCTAATAGAAGGAAATTTCAAATAGTTATTTTGTTTTTAAGAAGATTAATTGCTGGTTTGGATCTTTAAGGCATTTACCATACTAAATAATGCAAACAGTTGGTGGTAATATAAATTCCCCTCTATTATGGATAAATGTCTGAAAAGGCAAATGTTTTCAGTAAGACTTTTCCAAGGGTTCTTTTCTCACTTGAGCCTCATAGATTTTTGGATTTCTCAGTAGTCTTAACTGTCGTCTATATTTAAATTTGGCTCATTTCAAATCTATGCTGATATTAATGTGAACATGTACATAAATAACATGGCAACATTTTCCCACGCTTTCAATAGCTGTTGACTTTGGTTACTGCCAAATAGATTTGGTTATATTCATCGAACCCTAAGTCGCCAAAATACCAGTTGCTCAGAAGAAGGAAAGGGTTGCCACTGGTTATATAAACTCATGGTTTAATAACTTTTTATCTTTCAGTCTGTCTCTTTCCCTACCCCCCTTTCTCTTTTACCCTCTCTTTGCACTCTCTGTCTCTTTTCTCTCTGTGTGTGCATCTGCCTTTTGGTTTTTTTCTCTTTCTCTCCCTGCATGCACACACACTTACACACACTCTCACACACACATACAGTGCTTCTTTCCACTTAAGCTTGGCAATCTTAGGCAAATGCTTTCCTCTCTCTTGCCCTGACTTTCTCTCTCTATAAAAAGAAGTTAGACTAAATGATCTTTAAGACCCATTCTGGCTCAAACATGCTTTGCTTTAAAGTCTATGAATAAACATGACACCAATATTCACATTGCTACTTCTCTTTTAAAATGACCTATACTCTGGGAAAGAGAGTTTGATGAATGTTGTAAAAAATCACTTCCTGGAAATGAGACAAGCTATTTTCATAATGAACATGATTTCATGCACCCAGCTTTTAAAGAAGCATTTTACTTGCCTGGTTGCTACATTGAAGATTATCATGGCATTAAGAAAATTAATGGTTAACATTTATAGCCATTTACAGAATCCACTCCACATTGATAAGTTCTGAAACATAGCCTAGTGACTTTCCCGAAAAGGTTATTATTTCTTTTGTGTAGCTGAAAACCTTAAAGGCGAATTACTAGTGAATTGAGATATAGTGTTATGGTTAATGTATTTAAATTTAAATATGTCATATGTCAGTATGCACTGAACACACCATAAAGCTAGCTGCAAGTGTTTAATTTACTTTTAAAAAGTGACATGTAATAATATTTCTGAACAAATAAAGTTTATTTAATTGATTGATGATGACATTCACCTCTTTAAAATGAAGTGCATCTAAAATATATATCTATCTTTCTGAGCCCGAACCAATGAAAAAAGCATGCTTATTACTTGCTACATCAAATATCACCCATAGCTTTATAAGCAGACAGAGATTAATGGTAGGGGGACCTGTAACCAAGATATTCAACTATTGATTTGGGAAGACAAGTAACACTTCCGATTTTATCTTCAAAATATCTCTGAGCATCAGCAACAGTAAGCAAATAAAATGCGATGCAATATGGATTGTGCTAAGTTATCCCCTCCTCAAACCTCCATTCATCAGAGAAGCTGGAAAGCATGCACAGCTCCGGATACTGGAAAGGAGAATCACCATAATTGTGGTTGGCTCTTACTTTGTTGTCTTCATAGGACATCACTGCCCAGGAAGGAAAACGTACTGTGAACCCAGTTGGTCCCATGAGTCTGAGACAACACAAGAGATGTCTGGCTGGCCTCTCTTATAAGTTAAAATGTGCTCTTGATTTTCAAACAGAATGCCTACGTGAGCACTTTGAAAATGCACCCTTGCATTGTGGGATTTCGGCTGTTGGAATAATCCCAATGTATGTAACCTAACTGGGCTCAGTTTTAAATAATAGAGAAAGTCTTCTGCATTTATTTACATTTCTTTCTTCCTTTTCTCCTTCCTCTCTTACACGAATCATTTATTAAATGTTGAAAAACAAACAAGAATGTGTAAAATTTATGACTTGGTAGCTGAAATCAAAAAAAGGGATAAAAGATGAAAGAGAAAAGAAGTTTGGTGCCAGACTAATCTAGGTGTGACCTACAATTGCAGATCATGATGTTCTACATAATATGGCCACGAAATTATCTCCAAGAGCCCTAGCAGCCATTAGGAAAAAAGAGAATCTATATACTGTAAAATCCACAATGTACATGAAATAGAAATATATTAATTATGCAATGGGCATGTAATCATTCTTTGTAGAGAGAAAGGCCAGGAATTTTTCCCAGGCATCCACATAAATATTATTTACCATGACCCTTTTTTGGAGACGGGGACTCCTTTGTTGCCCAGGACGGAGTGCAGTGGCATAATGGTAGCTCACTGTAGCTTACACCTCCCAGGCTCAATTGATCCTCCCATCCTAGCTTCCCAAGTAGCTGGGACTGTAGGCACATGCCACCATGCCCGGTGCCTGGCTAATTTTTTCTTTTTTAGAGATAAGGTCTTATTATGTGGTCCAGACTGGTCTCAAACTCCTGGACTCAAATAATCCTCCTGTCTTAGCCTCTTAAAGTGCTAATAAAAGGTTATACTCAGCCTGAGCCACAGCAGCTGGCCACCATGACCCTTAATAGAGGTTAAAGGTGTAGTATCATTCCAAAGCATAATTTGGGAAAAGACATTCTGCTGGATGGCCAGTAGGGTTATATCTATGTGCCTAGCTATCAACTAATTTACCCAAATCCTGGGATGTATAGGAAGAGTGGTTGGACCATGTCCACTCTTAGAAATTTTTCCACATAAGGCAATGTTCTTTTTAATTCAGCTTTTGACCAGCATTCAGTGACAAAGAACTTGAGATTGTTGTCTCATAAATAGTTAGAGCGCTGCTGTTTTATGTTGCAGTTGAATTTATAATACAACCAGACCTACATGATTTTACCAACAGTAGAGCTGAGAAAAGTATAAATATCATTTTCTTGAAGTTGAGGAATAATGAGATAAAGATAGTTGAAATATATTATGAAATTAAAGGTTCTAATTAGATTACTTGAAATATATTAGGAAATGAAAGGTGCTAATCAGATTAATTGAATACTTGTCAGGCATTGTTCAAAGTACTTTGTATGCATGATCTCATTTACTCATTATATCAAACATTATTATTCCCATTTTCTGCATGAGGATACTGAATATCAGGGAAGTAAAGAAATTTGCCCAATAACCTACAAGTTGGAAGTGATGAAGCCACGATTTAAAACTTGCCGCTATGGCTACAGATTCCTCATTCTTAACTACTTGCCTCTTTGTGAGTGTGCTCCCCTCATTACTCCAAAATGATACCTCTGAAAGGAGCAGAGAGTCACCAGACAGCAGATAATTTCGCAAGAACAGCTTGGCTGTGATGCTGATTGGATTACCCAAGTAGAACAACGTAGGTTCTCCCCAAATCCTGAATTCACTTTGGCCTGGCAGTCAGAGGAAAGAGATCTGCAGTTGAACTCAGGCTTCCCGACTTTGAGTCCTTTGAATACAACCCTTGGTAAGTTTCTACTCCTCTTTGGCTCAGTTTCCCCAACTGTACAATGAGAGCTTTGAACTAGAATCTAGAGTGTCTTAACCAGACACATATAGTAATATCACCTGGGAAACTTTCTTTTTTTTTTTTCTTTCCTTTTTTTTTTTTCACTATCCTGATCATCTTAGGAACTTTCAAAGTGATATGGAAGGAAAGTCCTGGGAAAGGAAGAGCATGATCCCTTTATATGATACACAAATGGGGGAGGGAAGTGCTGGGTATAGGAGGGCATGGTCTTTGGCTACGGATCCTCTCCCAGGGACCTGAGTAAGGACAGGCATTTCCTGCCCAAATGTCGCAGTTCCCAAGACCACCTTGGCCCTTGGCCTGCCACACCCCCATCCTGTGCCTATAAAAACCCACAGACCCTAACAGGCAGATCCAGAAGCAGCTGGAAGTCGAGAGGAGCACATCAGTGGGAGGAACACACAGGCAGCTGAAAGTCCAGAGGAACACACAGACAGGCACTCGGGCAAGCCAAAGATTGGCAGAGGCAGATTGATGTGGAGCTTGGCTGAGGTAGTCAGAGGAGAGCCCAGGTTCACTCCATCCCCTTCTGACTTCCCCCGAGCTACCTCCATGCAATAAAACCTTGCACTCATTCTGTAAGCCCAGGTGTGATCCAATTCTTCCAGTATACCAAGGCAAGAACCAGGGATACAGAAAGCCCTCTGTCCTTGCAACAAGGAAGTGGGTCTAATTGAGCTGGTTAGCACAAGCCACCTATATAGATGACAAAATGAAAAGAGCAAAACTAAAAGAGCACCCTGTCACACACAACCAACTGGGGCTTCAGGAGCTGTGAACATTCATCCCTAGACACTGCAGTGGGGGTGGAGCCCCACAGCCTGCCTGTCTGCATGCTCCCCTAGAGGTTTGAGAAGGGGTGTACTGAAAAAGTGAGCCACACCCCCATCATGCCCTTCATAGGGGACAAAGGAACTTTTCCTGTTTCAACAGCACCTATGCTCAGGCCCTGCTCCAGACTTCCTGAGCTCCCATTGTGAGTTAGGCGAGGAGGAGGACGGAGGGTAAGTTTTCCAAGACAAGTTTCTCCTTTGCAAAGGCCATCATGGTTTGATGCATAAATAAATAATTCCACCTCTGTAGACGATTTTGTTGTGCTAAAAGCTAGAGGTACTTGTATGAATGTAGCTCTTTGTATAAAAGCAGGAACATTATTAACACTATTACTCTTTCATGGTGAAGGACACTTGAAAAGGGGCCATGGGGGAAAGCAGAGAAGCAATAGCTAAACCAAAGCTATAAGGACCCAGGATGGGCCGCTGAAGTGAGCAATCCCCGAGCATTGGCTACTGAAGTGAGGAAGGCATGAATAGCAGTAGGGAGTCTGAAAGCAGATCTAGGCATGTTAAGAATCCCAATAAAGCAATGAGGAATAAGGACAAGCACACTGGCGTTTTCTTTGCTACCGGTACTGACTTGAACACTCAGATTTGCCATTTACCAGCTGTGTTACAGAGGCCATGTTTATTTGATTTCCCTGAGCTTCAGTTTCTGTGATTGGAATATGGAGAGAACAGTACACTAGAGTCATGGGGGTTTTATTTGGATTGTTTCTTGCTCGTACTTTTTCTTTGAAATTTATTGTATCCTTTCTACTTGCCAGGTACTTTTCTAAGTGCTTTTTGAGTGTTATCTCATTTCACTTTTTTTTTTTTTTTCCAGACAGAATCTCGCCCTGTCGCCAGGCTGGAGTGCAGTGGCATGGTCTTGGCTCACTGCAGCCTCTGCCTCCTGAGTAGCTGGGATAACAGGCATGTGCCACCATTCTCAATTAATTTTTGTATTTTTGGTAGAGATGGGGTTTCACCATGTTGGCCAGTATGGTCTCTATCTCCTGACCTCGTGATCCACCCACCTCAGCCTTCCAAAGTGCTAGGATTACAGGCAAGAGCCACCACGTCTGGCCAATCTCATTTCATCTTTACCAGACCCCAAGAAACAGGTCCAAGAAACACAGCAGTCAGTCTAGATCCACTTAGTTTGATTCCAGAGGCTACACTCGGTCTCTGAGAGAAGGTGGGTGCTCAAGGATTATGTGTTTCTCTCTCCTTTCTTTCTGCTTAGCATGGGCAACTGTTCCAAATGGACAGAAGCTACTAAATTGCTTCTTTACAAGCTAAGTCCATTAAATTCTCTCCATTATGAAAATGGCCTCTCTTGTTCCAGAAACTGCTTTTTACAAGATTCATTAAACTCCCTTTTCCGTGTTCATGTCATTTTATGAGAGTGGCAGAAATATAGCTATTAGTGCCATGGGTTTTCATAGACTCATAGAAAAACAGTGTTAGAGCTTTAATGGCCCTTGCGATCATCTAGTTTACTCCTCTCATTTTACACATGGGGAAACTGAGTCTCTAAGTACATAAGTGATTTAACCCTGGAAACCTACCAAGTTTGTGACTGAATCAGACTAAAAACCCAAGTTATCTGACTCCTAAGTCTCTGCCCTTTCCATTTTATCATTCACTAACACCAATCAGCAACTTTGTGAGCATATACCACTGGTGATTCATTCATTCATTCATGGGATATTTTTGGAGCATTTATTATATGCCAGGCACTGTGCAAAGTCCTGGACTGAAAGAAATAAGCAGGAATTTATGGTTGGCTTAGACAACACATCTTCACTATTACTGGAAGAGGATGGGGGATAGAGGAGAGCAAGGAAAACCATGTAAATCAGCATTTCTTAACTTTGGCTACATGGTAAAATTGCCTCAGGATCAGTTGAAAATGCCAATGGAAAAAAAAAAATGTCTAGAGACCCATCCTAGACAAGTTGAGCAAGAATCTGTGTATAGGGTCTCGACATCTGTGCTTCCCCCTGTGATTTTAATATGACCCTAAAGTTGGTACCACTGCTCTAAGTGCGTGGTCTTCTAAAAATAGGTGAGAAGCATACTGAAAGGATGGCGCTGACGCTAAGGCTTAGCAGGAAATTACTGTTGTAGGTTAACGAAAGCCTGGCAGGAAAGGTAATGGCTCTGGGGACAAGCGAAATATATTAAGCTGAAGCTCATATCTTAGCATATTCACGAGTGGGTCAAGCCACACTGCAAGATATTGGGCAATTTCTCGTTACTTACATTGAGATGTTAAAAAAGTATGAATCACTTGTGGAATGCGAAGCACTATACTAGGCACTTTGACATATCTGAATGAATGTAAGTAACCCTTATACCACTGCGAAGTAAGTGCAATTATTATGCTCAATTACCAGTTGAGGAAACTGAGACCCAAGGGGGCCAGCTTGCTCCAGATCACAGAGGATGAGGCAGAACCAAGATTGGAACAAATGTTTTCTAACTTCAAGACTCTTTTCCACCATGTCATATTGCAAACAAGTCCTTTTATAAAAGAGACATAATTTGCTATTGAGTCATGTGTGATTTAAATTGTACAGTTATCGTGGTAATCAATCAAGTGTTAGATTGGTCTTTTCTTTCTCTAATTCTTTTCTCCCTCATCATGCCCACCTGCTTGCTGTATGTTTTCCTGTTGTTATTGCAACCACAGGTGCAATCATTAAAGATAGAAAAAAGGAAGACACTTGCCATTCAACCCTCTCTTTTCCCGGAGGAATATGTCATGTCTTTGACTTTGAAATCACTTCCTGTAATGAGTTTTGCCAAAGTAGAGGCACAAAGAATTGTGTCTTATTCTTAAAACATATTCTCAGCGTGCTTTTTCATGACTCCCGTGGAACGAGTTCCATGCATGCTGTGTTTCTGTCTATACTGAGCATCAGCAAGCACAAATAAACATTTCTCTACAATACTTTGAAATTAACAAGACAATGTTGGATACATTTCTGCACTATTGTTGCTAAAAACTAAGATATATATTTACTTTCCTCGGAAGTAACCCAAAATTTCAGACTACACTGTGCCTATCTGTTTTGGCTGCATTTAAGGGAAGCACACCCGTTGACATACTATGTAGATTTCAGCCCTGGCCTGCAAGTATTTTCATCTGCTTCTTGGAGGTGGTAGGGAGAGTGATGGAAGTATTTTTATTTCATCTGTTTGCAGCCCATTCACACGTCCAACGTGCTCATAAAAAGTCTCTGCAATGAAAAGCCAGCATGGGGTGTCAGAAGAAAGAAAAGGCAAACCAAATTTAATCTGGTGATTTTTATGGGTATGGCGAGGGAAAAGTAAATGTCACAATGCTGCCTGCAAGATGCTACCACTTGCATGCCAGCTTTCCTTTCCAGGGTGGCTTATCAACGAAGTTCAGTAGCCACTGAATGAGAATCTTTCTGGAATAAAAACATGCTCACATACACCATGGCTCCACAGACATTCATGCCCAAAGGAAGACAGACTGCATTGTGCAACATCCAAAGTTTATGCAGTGTTGACACTGGGGAGCAGTGGCATATGTGATGTCTGCCATATCCCCCAAAGTCCTTCCTGCTCAGGCAGGGGGTAGGGTTGGTGTGATGGAATCATAATCATAAAAAAACTCATTAGAACACACAACCACTGTTGTTTAATGCTACTCTCTGGCAGAAGGACGAGGCCTTTGTGCTTCAGTTGCCAGAGTAAATTAGATAGTGAAATCGAACTTCCGTAGCTGTCACTAAACAGATAAGAGATCATTAGTGTCTCACAAAATAATGTTGAGTTTCCTCTCTCTTTCCTAGCGACAGTTCAGGCCTGGTTTTCATATTCTGTCCAGAGACTTCCAACATCATCAAGTATGTTGGTTTTTATAAATGTTGCATTGATAGATGTGCTTTTTTAAGTTGCTTGGTAAGACCATAACAAGTGTGCTATGCAGATTGCCAAAAACCCTTCCCAGAAAATTTTTAAAATTTGGCTCCTTTGTTCCAGAACCTGACAGCGTGATCTATGACGGTCCCGAAGCTCTGCGTCACTACAGTGCTGCCTTCAAATACTCGGGGTGACTGGACGGCTGCAGGACTTTCAGGAAGATCACGCTCTCAGGCACTTGGAGGAGAACAACCCTCCGCGTTTCTTCTAAAATGAGCCTCTCCCTTGGCTGTACATCTCCATAAGTGAGTGGAAAATGGGAACAGCAAGAGCTCTGTGCCACATGAAGCCTGCTGGACCTCGCGTATCAGGCAAACCAGCACTCTGATGAGCACATGGTGTTTTGCTTCTGCTCTTGCTCCCAGTAGTATCCCTGCTTGGGCTCTTAAAGCTGCCAACGTATTTTGGGGGCATAAAAGGTTGCCAGGGATGGGCTGAGTGCCATGATAAGAGAGGAGAGAAATATGCCAATGAAGGGGATTTTTCTTTTCCCTCACAACTCCAAACTAAAAATAAAATACAAAACATTATAACCACAACAAATATGAACCAGCATGGGGAAAACACTCACAAGCACGCACATGCACGCACGCACATACACACAAGCTCACTGATAGGGTGGTTGTCACATGGCATGAGTTTATATATGCAAAGTACTTAGAATATTGTATGGCAGAAATTAAGTGCTATATAGCTGTTTAATGTTATTATTATTTGTATTAGGATGGGCGTATGTCCATGTTGGATCAATGAAAAGAATAAAGCACCCCTGGTTGCCTAATCTATTTCCTTCATATTCAAGTCTTTACAAGAATGGATGAAGCTGTAGAGGACTCATCTTTGCATATTGAAATTAATAAAGGAAGGAAAAAAGAAAAAATGAGAGCAATTAGGATGATGTTAACTAACCATAGAAAGCAAAGAGAGGCTGTGCACGGTGGCTTATGCCTATAATTCCAGCACTTTGGGAGGCCAAGGCAGGTAGATAACCTGAGGTCAGGAGTTTGAGACCAGGCCAGCCAACATGGTGTAATCTTATCTATACTAAAAAAAAAAAATGTAGAAAATAGCCAGGAGTGGTGGCTGGTATCTCTAATTCCACCTACTAGGGAGACTGAGGCAGGAGAATTGCTTGAACCCAGGAGGCAGAAATTGCAGTGAGCAGCCTCACTGATCTCACCACTGCACTGGGTGACAGAGCAAGACTTCGTCTCAAAAAAAAAAAAAAAAAGGAAAAAAAATGCTATTTAATGGTATCCTAAGCAGAAGCCAGAAGAAAAACAAATATCAGTTGGTTGAATAAGATCACCAAAGATACTTCAGAAAATCTTTTCAGAGCCACCCCCTACACACACACACACACACACACACACACACGCATGCACATCTTGAATGACACACACACACACTCACACACACACACACGCATGCACATCTTGAATGTTAGGAGTCTTTTAAACAGCTATGTGATTACAAAGGTGAAATGTTCTCAGGCTTATATTAACAGAAATCAAATGCTGAAATTATTTTCCTGTCTGCTTACTTTCTACCTGAGGTCAGAGCACCCCCTGTTTATGTAGTGTGGTGGTCAGGATCTCCATATTTATTTAGCACAACTTAGACTGAACCACCCCTCTTCAACATCTGGATGCAGGAGAGGCTGTCCATAGCTCTGATTTGTGAATGATCAATATCCACCAGGGTGCTTCTCACACATAAGCCTAATTCATTGGCCTGTTTAATTTTCTTTTCAAGTTATCATTCTTGAGACATATTTGGAATCCTAGACTGTGAGAGCCGGAAAGCGCCTTTGAGATCAACTTGTCCAATCTCCTTATTTTACACTCACAACCGATAACTGCATTCCAATTTGTCACCGACATCACTTCTGGCATAATTAGGGCTGCTAGCACTGGGAAAATGGGAACTGCTCCTCTTCCCCACATTCTCAGAAAGGCCAAGGTCACAGCCACTCCTCCCCCAGGCAGCCTCACACACAGTTTTCACTGTTTCCTTTCTGCTGCTGTGTGAGGCAGCTCATAAGCAACAGCCTTTTGTTGCTGAGAGAAGAACAAAACCCTGGCTTCCCAGCAGTGGAAAGATTTATAAGAGCTCAAGGAAGGTCAAAAGGCTAAATTACCCTGTGACTTGTATGTAATCGGCATCTTCTAGCCTGCTACAGGATGAGGCTGATTACATGGAAGGCAAAGGTGAAGACAAAAGAGCATAAATAATCAAAGAAGATGAAGCTTGAAGTAGTTACAGTCCTCATCTTTTTTTTTTTTCAGTCTTCGCACAGCCTTCTGCTAATATTTTTTTTGTAAGAGCATTTAGAAAGAGCAAACCTTAAAGATTCTTCCCTGATTTACCTAAAAGTAGAAATTAAAAAGTGACTTTTTATTATATGGGATTTTCTTTATTTTTAAGAGCATCAAAAAATATGCTCATAAATTAGAAAAAAAATGGTACAGAATCAAAAGGTGTAATTATGGAGGAATCAGTTCCATTTGGAGGAATCACTAAAGCCTTAAGCGAAGAGGTGTACCTTTCCCATTTCTTTCCCCTCTTTCCTGTTTTTTTCTTTATTGCTTTTTCACAGGGATGACTGCAAGGATGTAATATTTGGGTAAAACTGAGATAAGCATATCTTTACTCCTCTCTCTTTCTCACCGTCTCTGTCTTTGTCTCTGTCTCTGTCTCTCTCTGTTTCTCTCTCTCTCTCATACATCCATGCATATAAATATCAAGTGTCCATTACATTCTGGGAGCTTTCTGTTTCTAGCTAACCCTAGGCCAGCACCCAGCACACTGTATTTCAAGTGCTCACTAGGTGACAGTAAGCTCCATGAGAGCAGAAATCTTGTTTATTTTATTTACCACTATTTGCTCAGCATCACACATAGTGCCCAGCATAGAGGAAGTGCCCAGTAAATACCAGTTGCATAAATGAATGATTTGGCACTAGTTTTTTGGACAACTTCATGTCTGTAATTTAAAACCAAACAAAGAAGAATATATTCCCAGGTAGTGTTCTTTCACATCCTTCCGACCTTTATATGGATCATCACTTCATCTGCCTTGTCCACGCAGAATTCCAGAGCTTCACGAGGTGTAGGCACTTGAACGTTGGTTTAGTGACATCACGAATATATCATAGAAATCATTTAATAAGGAAATCGTAACTGACCTAGAGGTTTTGGGAAAGCCACTTTCAGTGTAACATACACAAGCCCTGTTAAGTAACAAAGTTGGAAAAAAGATAAATTTAAGTCATAACTAAATTATAATTATCTACTTGAATGCTTTCCTACTATTGCTATGTGTAAGACATGACTGACATCCAAGCCATATTGACCTTCCCTCTAAAAGTAATCTCAGGCTTCCAATAATTTCACATGTTGCAGAGCTTCTATATACCATATAGCATGTATACCTTCATATAGTCACTACCTACATGCCCATACTAAATAACAGATATCAGCTAATGTTCATGATATACAGGAAGTGTTAGCACATTCATTAATTGGGGCATTTGTAGGTAATTCTCATGAAAGTATAGCTATTATTTTTTCACTTTTCTACAAAAGCCTCAGTGCATATTCAGAAGCAAAAATATTTATGTTTCTTATAAGTACTTCAGAATTCCACACAGATGGGGATATTAACTTAGTAAATGCTTTTTATGATGAGACTTTATTAATTATACAAAGCTTTAGCCAAATATATGTGAGCATCCTGTATGCTAGAAATATATAAGATCCTAGAAGCATTTGACCTCTCCCTTTTTCTCATCTTGTAAAGATAAATGATAATAGGTTCTCTAATTTTTTAGTTTTCTTTCTCATTAGGACTTTCTTATGCCTAGTTTCAGTTGCTCCAGCTACTTTTCTGACTTCTAAATGATTCTTCTCACTTCTGTTTTCTCTTGGATAATGAACCTTAGCTCATTATCCAAGACACCACAATGATTTTATCTAAATACAAATTTGATCGTGTTACTACCCAACTCAAACCCATAATGTCAGTCTCCTTAGAGTGGCATTTAAGACCCTTCACAATATGCTTGCAGCCTACCGTATCAGTCTCTGTCTCTCTTTTCTCTGCTTACATCCTATGCTGTAGTTATACCAGATGTCTGGTGCACAGATCTCCGTTTTTGAGTCAGGTGTTCTCTTTTCTACCTTTTCAGCCAACGCAATTCCACTCATCCTTCTATGTCTTCCTGAATGCACTTTTGCTAGGTCTTCCTACCTAGACTGAGTTAGTGGCTGCCTCCGCTGTTTTCTCAAGGGACTCTGTGTATTCTTCTTTCATGGCCTTTACAACTCTGCATTAGCATTCGTTTTATGCATGACTTTCTGCACCACTTGATTGTGAAGTCCTTGAGGATTAGAGCTGGAGTTTTGCGTAGTGTTTAATAAATGTTTGTTACATGAATGAATGAATGAGTTAATGAGTTAATTATTTCCCTCCGCTATGGACGTTAGTTGGCATTCAAAACAGTTTTTTCTCCATTTGGGAATCTCATTATTTCCATACAGTATAATGAGACCTGTTAAGTTTACCAGAGGTCTGGTAAAAGGAAATGTAATAAATGGGAAAGTATTTTTAAGTTGGCATGTGTGGGCATTAGCTTAAACCTTTTAAAGACAGATGTTACACTCCAGAAAACATTATGAATGAGAATGTTGAAAAAAGTTTGTTGCATAATAGCTAGGAGTGAAAAGTTCTTTTCTTGTCCCTGGGAACAATAAGATGATAACCCATATTTCAATCTCTTTCCCCCACTTGCTCTTGTCAATGTTTGCCACATGAAAAAAAAAAAAAAAGCAAGTTATTTCATCCAGACTTCTGGTCACATCCAAAAAATGAGAAGGAATATATTTTCATATTTTGTGGTTGATTTTTATAATTTTATGAAGATCAGGTGAGATTTCCAACCATCTTGCGGCAGCATGGTTTAAAAGCAAAATTGCCGGCTATAAGTACAAATTGTGCAATTAAAGAGACTGCAAATATCTTCATCTAAAATTTAATACACTGGTTCATTTTAGTATTATTTGAATGATGGAACAATTTTTAAAGTAAGGGACAAAATTGTGCATTTTTATATCACGACTAGTCTTAGGGCCATTTTTGTCCAATGTAGATGACAGATTTGGAGAGGCTTGATATCATTACTACATATAGAAAAAATAGCCCTTGGCAATATAAGATATGTTATGTTTAAAAAAGAAAGTCACACTGCAGTTTTTAATCTACCAGTTCTAGGGATAACTAAAAATAAACATAAGGAATTCTTGATTTGCGTATTTAAGAATTAAGCCAGAGAGCTAGGTACTTATTCACCAAATCAGCTTTTAAGGTTTACTTCCATGATCGTTACTTGGTTTGATTGTTTGTAGCAATCATGAATGAAATTCAGTAATGTTAAGGTTATTAGGGAAAAAATCAAACAAAATGAAACAGAACAAATAATGCCAGAAGTTTAATAAGTCACAAGCTAGCTCTCTACTGTGATTCAGCAACTTTTAGCAGTTGAATCTAAATCAGATTCAAAGCTTTCTGAATCTGTAGCCATCAGACAAGTCCCAGAGCTCAATGAAAGAAGTTTCTGGTGCCTGAATCCACCCTTCCATGCTTGAAGTAACAAAGCAGCCAACCCAGTCATATAGCCTACCTCTCTTCAGGGCTCGAGGCCTCTGTACTATTTGGCACTATTGGGATTTTGTCAGATTAAGGAATAAATGGACAATGTCCTGAGTGCTTTTCTTTAAAAAGTAAATAAATAAATGTAAGCCCTAACAGTGAAGCCCAACATACAGTCTGAACTGCCCAAGTCACAACAACGCTTACACAGCCCTTCAATAACTGATGTGTTTTCAGGTCAAAAAGACCAAACCCATAAATCAAAGACAATGCTGTCCCTGTGAGTCACTCATTTGCATTCTTAGTGAGACACACGGTTTTAGGTCATGTAAAAACAGAAGACTGATATGCGATCCAGTGGCTCAGAGTTCCAAACAAGCCAGCTTCAAAGGCAGCTGTGAGGTTTGCCTATGAGCTCCTCCTATGTGTATTTCAAATGCTTGTTAGAAATCTTTGCATGGGCATTGGGGAAGTGTTTGCTTGTACAATAATGTCCTAATGTGACCTTCTTCATTTACTATTTAAGGAGTTTTACTAGAAAACTTATCCGGATGCCATTTAATAAAAATTCTCAAAGCCTTTTGAAACAATTTTATCTACAATGAAGCAGTAGAATGAAACCAAAATATCCATCTTGTGAATCAGGAGTTCATCATCTCTATACGTGCTCAAACGTATTGTGTCAACTTTTCCAAGTTCTCTTCTCCTCAAAATGCTCCAGTTTCTTTATGTTCTTAAATGAAGGAAACTCTGCTCCCTTCTTTTTAACTTTCCTTTTAAGGTTACTCTGCTGAGTAAAACCTGGCCCCACTTGAAGTTATTCTTGTGGCCACAGCATAGGTGACAGAGGTAAATGGAGAGTTTTTAAAAGTACACAATTTCTTTCCAACAAAGCCTCCTCAAATAATGCAAGCCATTTTTTACCTGCCCTCCAAAAACCAAATTGCTCTTCTTACATTGCAAAATCATCCAGGTACTCTCAACAGCTCTACACCATTGAGATAACCACAGGCTCTACACAGAACAGAAATGCTGCATTGCCCTCACTACTGCTGCTTTAGCATAGGATACTTTACTTTTCTTAAACACACACACACACACACACACACACACACACACACAATCTGAATTAGCTACAAAGGCGAGTAAACTGTGAATAAAGAACATTTAAGGTGAGTATTTAAAGAGTGTATAAAAGAGAAACATTCACACTTCCATTTAGTTCACTACCTTGTCTGAGAGGACAATGTGGTACAACACATGCAGTCAGAAAAACGAGAGGATGTAGGATGTTCAGAAGGTAATGGTCCTGTTTGAAGTAGGTCTGCCTTACGCAAGAGGAATTTGTGGCAGATAAATTGAGCCACAGGTGTCATAAACCTAGGAATGGTTAGATAAATTGTGAGGCCGAGTGAAAACTAAAAATGTAGAGGCCCTTGTTCCAAAGCTATTCATAATTCAAGAACCATCAGAGGGGCAGAGCATTAAACCAAGTGTGAGACCCTTCTAAGCTTGAGGCTCTGTGCGATTGCATAGATCATATGCCTGTGAAGTTGGTCCTGCATGTATCTAAGGCCTCCATGGCCCATGTGAATCTTGTGTAAGACTGAAATTCTTCCTCAGGTGGCCTCAGGTTTATTCTTTAATAACCAAACCCCTTCAAGATTCTCTCCCTTAAAAATCCATGAAGAAAGTAGTCCTTTTTCAAAATCCATTTGCTTCATGCCTTTTCCTTAGAGAATACTAATATTATTATGCTTAGAATCTGCTGATTATAAAGGATGGATATGCTACTAAATATGACTTTCTAAAAGAGCAATCTTATTGACACAACTCAATAGCAAAAAAACAAGTAATCCAATCCAAAAGTTGGCAAAAGACCTGAAAACACGTTTCTCAAAAGAAGACATGCAAATGGCCAACAGGTATATGAAAAAAAGTGTTTAGTATCACTAATCATCAGGGAAATGCAAATCAAAACCACAATGAGTTATTACCTTACCTCAGTTAGCCTGGTTATTATCAAAGACAGAAAATAATAGATGCTGGAGAAGATGCAGAGAAAGAGGAACACTTGTGCTCTGTTGGTGGAAACATAAAATGGTGCAGCCATATGGAAAATAACTTAGAGGGTCCTCAAAAAAACTAAAATTCAAACTACCATATAATCTAGCAATCTCATTACTGGGTTTATATCTGAAGGAGTATATGGGATCGAAGTATGGGAAGATACATCTGTGAGATATCACCCCATGTTCATTGCAACACTATTCACAATAGCCAGTATAAGGAATCGACCCAAGAGGCAATCTCTGCATGAATAGATGAAGAAAATGCGGTATACACCCAATGGAATGCTATTCAGCCATAAAACAGAACAAAATCCTGTCATTTACAGTAATATGGATGAACCTGAAGGACATCATGTTGAGAAAATCCAGCACAGAAACATAAATACTGCATGATTTCTCTTTTATGTCGAATCTGGAAACATTGATCTCATAGAAATAGAGAGTAAAATAGTGGTTACCGGAGATTGGGGAGGGTAGGGAGAACTGTGGACTGCCAAAGGTTGCTTGAGAGGCATAGACACAGCCAGACAGGAAGAATAAACTCTGGTGCTTTATTAGACAGCAAGGTGACTATAGCTAATAACAATTCAGTGTATATTTCAAGAGAGGCAGAAGCTAGGATTTTGAATGTTATCACTACAAAGAAATTAATATTTAAAGTGATGGTTATGCTGGCTATCCTGATTCTATCACTACACAATGTATACGTGTGTTGAAACAGCATGCGCTACCCTATAAATATGTACAATTATGGTCTGTCTATAAATAGAAAAGAAGGAAGGAAAGAAGAAAAAAATAAAATAAAACAAAAGCTGTTATTAAAGGCAGTAGTTCTGTTTAGGCTTCTATGGAAGATCTTTGAGATGTAATGTTAAATAATAAGAGAAAGATGCATAAAGAAAAGAGAAAAATAAAACAAAATATCAATCTGTCCTCTCAGCTTGTGGATAGCCTGTGATTGAACATAGAAGCAGAGTTTCCTCTGTCTCCTCTTCATTTCCCCAATCGCAGGGGTTCTTTTCCTTTTCTCTGAATTACCATAGCAACTTCCTAGAACCGAGTCTCCTCTCTGCCCAAATGCTCAGATCACTCTTTCAGCCAGACAACTCAATGTGTCTCTGTTTATCCAGTGAAAATCAGTGATGGAGTGGACGGACGTGGGTAAAAAGTCAGTCATAACTCGTTTCAAATTATCCCTTTGGCATCTTTCGTTTTGTGCAACAAATATATTTGGTTTTTCAAGTATTAACTCATTGATACTCAAAAGCACACTGTGAGTTATATATAATCATTGTCGCCCTGTTTCAGACGAGAAAACTGAGCCCAGGAGAAGTTAAATGACTGGCTCAATGTCACACAGCTGGTAAGTGACAGAGCTGGGTTTCAAACCCGGGCATGATGGCTCCAGAGTGCCTGCTCTTGAACACTCATCTGTGCTTATTCTTGCTGACCTGGCCTCTCCCTATAGTCACTGGGTCAGTAGAGCAAGCCCTAAAACTTCCTAAACCTCAGTTTCCTCCTTCTAACACAGATATAACAATTTCAAGCGGTGATGACAAGGAATAACAATAGAAATGCATGTAATGTGTTTTGTAAGACCCCATACAAATATTAGTAGTTTTATAACATTTGTTTTGCTTGGAGAGCCTTCCATTATTTTTGGACTCAAGGCCAAGTTTCCTTTCCTGGCTCTCAGAACCATGAAAAGGCAAGTTCAGCCAGTAGTATTCTTGTCACTGTTGTATGTATGCATATTTCTGTCTTTACATTTTCAAGCTTCCCGATTCCGCAAGCCTTTTTCAATTCAAGGCTGTTTTGATCTCCTGCTTCCTTCACACAGCCTTCTCAGAGAATGCCGGTCTAGTTCATATTGACCTTTTTCTTTCCTGATCCCGACCTCCCACATCCTATTCAACGATTAGCTCTTTGAGATGTAATGTTATATAAGAAGAGAAAGATGCTTAAAGAGAGAAAAAAAAATCAATCTGTCCTCTCAGCTTGTGGATAGCCTGTAGTTGAAGGATTGGTAGCTCATCTTGCCAATTTGGCTATAAATTCCTTAAGAGCAGCCATCATGTCTTATTTCGAGTGTATATGTTGTGTTTCCCCCACATACAGGGTCCTTGAGGAAGATTCAGTGGTTACTGAGTTTTCCATTTTCCCCCTGCATCTTGCCCCAGGGCTGAGCCCACACAGAGCCTGCAGGAACACTTGTGGATTTGTTTTAGATGTGCGCAGCATCTGCTTGAGTGTTCAGCACACAGTGAGCACTGCATAAATTGTATTTTTAGAGACAATCTGTTACCACATAAGGATTACCAGAAATTACTCATACTCTTTGTGTAAGTAGATTTATACAATTAAAATATCTAAGAGCTGAAATAAGAATGAGGGAAGTAAAATCATGAGGCCTTTTTTAAGCAAAAAGTCATGTTAGAACTTCTGGTCAAAATGTGTTCACTGGTGTGTCAGAGAACAGGTGTGAAGTTTGTTGAAAATAACTTGTTATTAATGAGAATGTGTCAAGTTTGAGAATGATTTACTATTTTCAATGAATTAAAGTGGATTCCAGTTTTCTCCAATGACCTCATTTTTATTGAACTGTTTTATCGAGTGGGAAGACTAAACCTAACTACTTTATCTGACAAAAAAAAGCAAAAACTAAAACAAAAACAAAACTGAAGCTACGAGAATGGAAGGACCTGGTCCAATGTCACAAAGAGAGTTCGCAGAAACATGGAGGCTAAATCCCATTGTCCTCAGATCCTCCTCAGGTCAGCAAGTAAGAAAGAATCAGTGTGATTTAAGAGAAACAAAACAGAACCCAGTAAAATTTTAAATCTTATTCAAATAGCAAAAATATTTGTCTCCTACTCAGAGATCAGGGCTTAGGAAGGATTTCCCTTGGACAGGCACAGCAAGAGGAGTTTGTGAAATGTCTTATTTCCTAGCCTTCAGTTATAAATCATTTGAGAAAATATGTATTTACCCCTCTCTTTCTAAGACTTGACTTTGTCTTTGTACAAATATCCATCCTTGTATATTTGATCTTGGCTGACAGAGAAACTCAGAAATCCCGATTGAAAAGCAAACTGCATCAATACGGACAGAGCTTTTTTCTCATTTTCGTCTGTAAGAGCAGGAAAATTAGCTTGGTTTTAAAATTTTGGAACATTTGAGCTTTTTGCATAGTAGAAGGGAAAATTTTTCTGATGAATTTGCAAGGAGCAAAATCTGAATAAATGCAGTTTAAAACTAATGAATTATTTCAACAAACCCCTACCCTGACTTACACAGATTATTACTTAACATATATTTGCTTTTCAGAGATCAACTTAGCAAATAAAATATATTTTGTTCAAAAATTTCAAGTTAAGTATTTGAAATGGAATTACATTTCAAGTCTTTAGTATTCCAATGACATCCTTTTAAATGTATTTTTAAGATGGTAGGGTTTGGACAAGGATAACTCACACTGCCTTTTTAATAAACTTCTGTAACATGACAGAAAAACACACAGGAAACTGTTGGATTTTCTTTTCATTCGCTAATGCTTTTAATAAGCCCCTCGGAAACCTCTGGAAAGCAGAGAAATTTTTTGAATGGATACATTTTTCCTCCTTTTTATTCTTACATGAGAACACGTCAGCTGAAAATTACAATATTGAGGGCTTTATTTCTTTGTTTCCAGTTAAAATCTATATGAGCTGATAGAGACACATTGGTCCAGCAATAAAACTATGACTGAAGTTTATGATGGTGAAGAGGCCAAATATCTCCCGTCAGCTAAGAGCTTTGCTCACTGGAATGAATCATTGAATTTCTGAAGCTCAACTAAGTTGTCCAAAGGTCTGTCAGTCTCCCTGACAATAAGAAACTTGGCAGTGTTGGTTAAAAGGGTGGGGTGATAAACCAGTAAATGAGAAAAATATGCTATTTTCCCTGAAATGTGATAATGTGGTCTTCTTAGACAGATTCATAGTTTAGTTTGTTTAATTATCACAGGGAATAACTAAATTCATTTATCCATAAAAAAGACAACTCCTTGAAAAATAGATAAACAGAAAACCCATCACAATCCCCCCATACACGCACAAAAAAAGGCAGTAGGATTTTGTGATTTACAAAGAAGAAAAATGGTTTAAACTTATTTTAAAGTCAAGCTTGGGAGGAGAGATTAACCCAAGATAAATTGTGCATTTGAATGCTGTAGAAAAAAAAAATCAGAATAGGGCTATATCCAAAGTAGAAAAATGAAAACAGAAGTATAAGAGATTTTCAGGCTTAAATAATGCTTGTCTCAATCCCTATTTTGTTTTGTGTGTAGCAGCCATTTCCAAAGAGGCCTAAATTCACAGAGAACCAAGGTTGAATGTGCCCACTGAGTTCATCCAGTACAACACTGTTCCTGATGGGGAGCTGAGGCCCAATGAGAACCATGACTTATCTGTACAGCTTTATTGCCACACTAAGGCCAGAACCTCAGATCCTAGGACTCTTCACTGTGAAATACCACTTGTAGGTTCTTATTTTGTATAAATTGAACTGTATGTAACAATCTTCTTCTGACAGAAATATGATTTACTATGGTTTTTTAACTCAAATAATTTCTCTTCTCTCTGGAAGACCTAAGAAACAAATCAATCAAATATACAGAGCCATAATAAAAACTAAATGATAAGCTCTGGAAGAATTTATCATTCAAGCTCATCAGAGAGCGCATTTTCTCTTAACTCAGAATGCCCCAATTCCAAAAGCCAATAACAAGACAATCTCACAGCTCAGCAGCAGTAAAGCTACTTATAACTCTAGAATGAAATCTTTGGGTTCGATGGACAGACCCAAGTATCACTTAAAAAATCAGGCCTGCCTGCACGTAATTAACTTTAGATCTTGGCTATGTGTTACTACACTTTTCTGCCATCTTCATGGGGTATGACTCTGTGTTTGTGTGTGTGTGTGTGCGTGTGCGTGTATGTGTGTGTGTGTGCTTGTGTCTCATAAAGTTCTGAAAATATTCAAACAAAATAATGTAACACTTCCAGGAACAGCTGATAATTCATTGCAATTATACTTTAAACTTAGATCCCCTAGTAGTCAACCATTTCTTCAGCATTTATATGAGAACCACAGACTCATTCACCCATTCATTCATTTATTCACTAAACAGAAATATTTATTGGAGAGTTAGGTATTATGGTCCAAAATACTATGCCAGGTGTTAACGATATAAAAGTAAAAGAGGCAGATAGGGGAGAGATTTGTCTGAGGATTACCCAGAGTGCAGTCCATCAGGAATCTTGTCTGTCTGATAGTCACTTTGCGAGCTGGAAAGTAACTTAGATTGTCTGTTGTGGCCCACATTCTGCCAAGATTGAAACGTCCCAAAGTTCTAGGAAACAATCTGACACATAACTAGCTTAAATGTTCTTTTTATGGTAAATGTTGATAGGAAACATAAAATAATTTAAAATAAAATTAACAAAAATGATATATAAGTAATTATAAAGTTTTTGCCCAGGGAAGTATGGATGAGGCACATTTTCCACCCCAACCAGGATTGCCAAAATCTATTTTGATGCTTTATTTATTTATTTTTTTTTTTGAGACAGAGTTTCACTGTTCTTGCCCAGGTTGGAGTATGATGGTGCAATCTTGGCTCACTGCAACCTCCACCTCCTGGGTTCAAGCAATTCTCCTGCCTCAGGCTCCCAAGTAGCTGGGATTACAGGCATGCACCACCATGCCTAGCTAATTTTCTGTATTTAGTAGAGACAGGGTTTCACCATGTTGGTCAGGCTGGTCTCAAACTCCTGACCTAAGATGATCTGCCCACCTCAGCCTCCCAAAGTGCTGGGATTACAGACATGAGCCATTGTGCCCAGCCTATTTTGATGCTCTTTTTCTAGTATCAACGGGCACATAAGGAACTTAATATTTTATATTACATGTGCTCAGAATGGGGAGCTGTACATTACTTTTATTCCCCTTTCAAATGATCTTGTCAAGGGATCTAGTAATCTGGTATACTAGCATCAATTCCCTTTCAGAAAAACACTTTAGAATGTGGCTATTTCAACTGTTTCAGCTACCTTATGAAAGCTACATGAATAAACTGAATATATTGCACATATATTGGTAATCCTAAGGGAGTATAATTTGTTTTAAGCCCTCATGTCCCCACAGGAATCTCAAATCCTTTGTTACATTATACATTTGTGATTTGGAGCATGCCTGGCAGATATACTCTAATATGCAACTAAATGTAAATGGCCAAAGAAGTAACTTTGCCGTTGTATCACCATAATCACAGGAACAAATGAATCCCTTCCCTTTCTCTCTCATTATTTTTTCTAACTCTACTTTTTAGGAATATAGTGATGGAATTTCTATTAATGAACTCATGGTTTCTATTCCTTGGATTTGTATGTCAGTCTCTTGTTTTATTAAATACAAATGTATTAGGTCACATATGGTATTATACTAAAATTTATAATAAGAAAACAATTGGCTTTGGTGTAGATGTGTGTCTGCGTCTGGTGAGGAGAGTAAGTAATCAGCAGACTTTATCAGTACTTAGAGACGCATCTCTATTTGAATTGCTTTTGTTGTTGTTTACTTGTAATTTTTTAAGTCCAATACTAATAGATAGTCATGGAAAAGTATTAAGATATGTTTTTATAAAGCTCATTTTACCTGAAACATGTAAACCAATCATATAAAGAATCAAAGCCTTTATCTGTAAGCATATCAAGACAAAGAAAACTGTCCCAACGATATTTTGTCATTCATTCCTCTTCATAGATTCTAGTTATCTTTTCTAACTAATTAAATGTTCATTGTTAGTGAACATTTATTTATTAACTGAAAGCTAATTACACATAAAGTGACTATGTAAACAATTTATCCAATAAAACCCAAGATCATTTGATCACATTTCCGATGTTTCATTTTGCCTCATAACAGCCCAAACTATGACATTTATTTTTTGAAACAATGTCACTATTAGGCACAGAAGTCTATTTACACAAGAGCTTGTTTCATTTGACATTTATTCCAATAACTTGAGAACAATTATTTGCAACTAAATCTAATAGTATTTGTACAAGTACTTTCAAGCTAAAGTACTGCTGAAAAATTTCAACATACATGCAATTCAATAGGTTTACATAATAACATACTTTATTATAAAACTTGTGACTCTAAGCACTTTATGGAATATGAATAAAGGAGTCATTCTACACCCTACTGTAACGTGGCCATATCTGAGAAAGGAGATGCTGCTGAGCAGAAGAGTCCTGTGTTCAATTGTGTTGAAATAGGTTGGCTACTTGGACTCTTCAGGACTGCTACTGTGCTATCACAGCGTTGCTCGATAGCCTACGTCACACCAAACTTCAGCAGACTTTCAAGCACAAGCCCTTAGCTACCAACAAACTGGTAGCACGAGCAGCCTTGGCAAAACACATTACTATGCAGGTGGGCTCTGTTTTAAGCAAAGTTGATATTGAAAATCCAAAAATACAAAACAGATAAATTAGAGAATGGTTATTTGTATTATAAAATGGTTTTATGCTTTATGAAACAATTCACAAGTGTCCTCTAAATGGAAGCGCCTCTAATGCATTTAAAATACAATTTGATTTACAAAAGTTCCATTTACACGTGACTTTTTACACAATCATTGTGAGAAGCAAAGTACACCTATATACAGTACTTAATTTTTTTCTCTCTCAAGATTAAGGTGTCTTATCGAAGTATTGATAAAAGACACTTAAGCCAAAATGTTCTATTTCAAGACATTGAAATAGAAAGTAAATATTCCCTCTGAACCATGGATATTCTTCCAGAAAATGTAAGTACATTTTAAAATTTTGTATTTACAATCTTGATAGTCATCTTTACAAAGTAGCGCTTTAGATAGCACAAGTATATAGCTTTCTTTAGACCATGATATTGGGCCTTATTTTGCAGAAATTTGTTTTATTTTATCTTATTTTGGTGTTTTGTTTTTCCTTTTTAGCTGTGTAATTCTAAAGAGATTTAGACTATAGCTAGACTATTTATTATATATCACTTTTATACCTTACTGCACAGAATCACCTTTAAAAACTTAACTTACTGCATTGCATTACTGTCTCCACTGTTTAATCTGGGTGATTGCTATTCAGGTAAGATTCTCCCTTATTAGCACTAAGCTCCTTGCCAGGGTGAGGGTGAGAAGTAGGGGGTGGGGTGGAGAGTGAAGAGGGTGTTGTGAGGAGGGTAGAGATCCTGCCTACTGTGCCTCAGCACATAGTCTAGAGCCAGGCACCCAGGAAATAAACACTCAATAACTACTGAATGAACAAATGAATGAAGAAATGAATGGACTGGCAGAATTGTCTGGAAGGCTTTCTTCACTCTAGCATTCAATCCAGTATATTTATGGAATATGTACAATCAAAATGAATTTTCAGAGTCTGAAAAATCACAGAACCTGTCTCTTGTTCCTTAAATGCTTTTTGTAAAATTCATAAATTATTAAGCCCTTGATGACTTGGAGACATTAAGAAAAATTAAGTCACATTAGAGGTCAGAGGAAAGAGAAGAGGAAATTGAAGGGTCATTTCCTTACTCACCAGCTGCTGGAGAGAACTAACAAGGCACACAGGTCGACCAAAGTTCAGAGCCAAAATAGGCTCTTAGCAATTGTGTTCAGACTGAGAAGTGGTACTTTTGAGTGTTTCAATAAAAACTTAGCCACAGGTATATTCGGAAACAGTGAACACAACTAATTAAGAGATAAAATAGAAGGGAATTACCATTTTTCATTTGTAGGGCCAGACATACAGATCTGTTCCTGGCAGGGCCCTGGGAGACCACATTCTGTAGGCTGGAACCATTTTGCTGTGCTGATGTTCATACCTCTTAAAGCTGCATGTGAAATAAAAGTGAAATAGCAATATCCAGCTGTGGAAGATAAAAATAAAAATCCTAAAATAAAATATGGTGGAAAGTGCTTGAGCAGATAAAGCGAAACAGAATATAGTCAGTGGGAATGCTAGTGAGTTAATAAAAATTAAAGTGTTTATGATTGCATTAGAAAATAAAGGTTTGAAGGATATGGTGTATGATACTTTTAAATAAAATAGTCTGGACTACATTCAAAGAATTACATTTAAAAATCTACTGCAAATAAAATATAAATCTAACAAGCAAGAGGATATAGAATTAAACCATACTTATTAGGCAAAAGAGCTTATAAATTTTAGTTCTTCCAGGAGGCGTCTTTACAATCTTGTAAGTAAATTGATATTAAGGTATCATCTCTCTTTAAGCTTAATGAGTAATTTTTTTTCTATGGACAATGGCATTTTATAGGAATGGCTTTACTTTCAGAAACATAAAAATAAACACTTAAGTGGAATCACTGCATCAAGAGCTCTAGTCACACAATTTAAGCCCGAGAAGATGTTAACAGAACATGTATGCAAATTTGCCTTCATAATCACTTCCCAAAATACCTACCTCTGTATTCTGTATGTATCATTGCATCAAATGAGAGCAGTCAGAAAAGGGTTTTTGAAACTCTTTTATATATAAATACTTCACTGAAAGATGAAATGGTTTCCCGGAGTCATCTCCAAATTCAACTAGCAGAATATTCTAGCTCCTCTGTGAAATGTAAAATATCTGTACATTAACTTTCTTGTAGATCATTTCAGCCCACCATTTTCAGCTTTCTTCTAATGGATCAAAATAGGAATTATCACTTGTTATCAAAGAATGAGCATGTTAGCTTGCCACTGTAGATATTCGGAGATTTTATGTTGTTAAAGGTATTTTCTTCTTGAATGCCCTTTATATGATTATATATACACAATTACCTTCTATTGTTTTTACAAACAACTATTTTGCACCGGTAATTATTAATCCAAATAATTTGGATTTAAGAAATTTTTAATTGAAAGCCTATCACATGAATTGTTTATAGCGACAGACAATATACTATTAGTAATTTTAAAGCTTTAAAAGTAAGTTATCAGGATCCACTTCAATCTCCACGTGATGATAAAGGATTATTATGTGCAGTAACCTATTTATGAAAAGGAAACAGTGTGCTTCTTTCAGACACCATCACTTGCTTTAATAAGGAATTGAAAAGCTGAACTACTTTATATGCAGATCACCATCCCAGTTGCATAAGGATTTACAATAGACAAAACAAAACTATTTTTTGTTATAAAGAAGGGCTGTTTGTTTAAATCACACAATAATGTTTGCATCTAAAAATTATTTACAGTCTAATAAGGCTTCATAAATGTTATATAGACTTGGCTAATTAAAATCATTTTAATGCTAAGACCAAAACGAAAATCTTGCTCAAGCTGACAAGGAAAACTCCAAGTTACACATGCCTAAAGAAGGCAGAAGGAGGAAGATGCTTCCTGTCTTGGTTTAGATAACTATTAATCACTTTGGAGATGCAAAGAGTACGTAATTTGATAGCACCTCATTCATGCTCCAATTAAACTCAAGAGGAAAATGCTGTCTTGTCAGAAAGTGTTAAAATTGAGAAGGATTATGAGTCTAACCTGTGATCTAAAATAAATAGAAAGTAATGTATACGTTTTTATCTCTGCTACCTTAAATTTTGCAGAGAACTTACTTGGGAAGATTTAATCTCACCCATGAAGTCTTCCTTCAAGGTATTTAATGGCTCATGTGTCTTTGTTAAATGAGGTGTGTGGCGGCCTCTACTGGTGTGTGTTTATAGAAAATGTTTCAATAGGCAGAAAACATACTAATTTCAATTACAAAGTTAGAAATACAGACTTTTTCATTTAAATATATAAAAATATCTAATCAATGCAGAAAAATATACTACTAGCTGTGTCATGTCCTTTTAATTAGGAAAATAATCTAAAACACTCACCATGTTAGTGTAAAATAATGATTTACGGAAGGGCATTAATTGCTCAATTCACTCTGATATTGGGTTAAATATATTTTATTAATGAATCATTAATCCTGACTGAGGTGGCTTATTACCTCTAGTCCACTGTTAAATCCCCTTAGTTGACTTAAATAAAATCACTTAAAACAAACCCAGAGGAAAGGAAATATCATATAGTTAAGCCTACAAAGTCCTAGAACTAGAATCATTTGTCGACAGGCTGGTTTCTATAACTCAAGCAAACTGCACGTTGACTTAATATAGCTGACACATTGATCTATTTTACAGTGTTTTCAATTTCAAAAATACAACACATTAAAATAGTTTCAATTTATCAAAGCTAAAAGCAACATTTAAGTAATGTACTTAAAGTGCGAAGGCACTTTAACACAAAGTAGTGAGGCCCAGTGGCTATACTTGGTAGCTGAAGGTGGAAATACCATATATCATTATTTACAAAAGAAGTTGTAGTCACAAAAGATCTTTGGAGATCTTCTACAAAATACACTAAATATCCATTTTCATTTGAAAAGTTTGCCTATTCTTTCTTCAGTCACTATAATCTCCTCTTCCCACTCCCACACTGAAAAACAAAGAAGAAAAAAGAAACAAAACCACAAACAAAATATATGAAGAAATGCATTACAGAAACATTCAGGTCCACTGATCGTTCCTAAGAAGAGAAGGAAAAAAAAGGAGGGGAGGAGAACGAGAGAGAAATAATTTAAAGGAAAACTTGCAAAAACAATATCATTACTTCACCCTATCTCCCAAACATCTTCAAAGTCCCCCATTTACACTGGGAAAGGGAGAACACAAACAAACACAAAAGCTAATGTCCTTGTTTCCAACAGTTTAGAGTAGCATCCTGTGATGCCTTAGGGTTGTAAATGATGTCCCTTCACAGCTGACTGATTGCAGTTTGTTTTTCCAGAACTTCGAGGTAGTCTGGTTCTGACTGCGGCTTAGCTTGCAGTAAAGGGTGGTTGGGTTTCGACTGCCCCGCAAAGCATTTCCTGGGAGTTCCATATAAAACGGTTTTATTGATCCTGTCTTGGTTTTGGCGTCGAGATTCATAGGAAGGGGCAAACTGCCGTTTAGGTAAGGTACAAAAGTTATAGTGGACTAGGCCTGCGCTGGGGAGTTCCTTGACTCGCTCAGCAATATTTTGATACAGCAGCTCAGGCTCTCTTGGTGTGACCTGCTTTTCTAGCAGCTCAGTGGCACTTATTGTGTAAGCAGGTGTGGCTGGCTCTTCTTTTTTCTCCTCCAGGTTGCTAAAGCTGAACTCTTGCAGGTTTCGGTAATAAGCTACTGGGTCTCCTTCCTTCTGCATGTAGATGGGGTTTTGGCACATCTGACCCACAGGTGGGGTGATATAGTTGTAGACATGGCCGTCTGTTTTATCATGAGTCTCAGTGTTGTAAGACCCATACTGTAACTGAAAGGAACTTCCGTCTAAGTTGTTGGTATTCCTGGGAACACTTGGCACTCCCTTTCGGCGTTTCAAGACAAAGACGAATAAGCCGGCCCCAAAACAGACAGATAAGATGAAAACAACAAGCAATCCCAAAATTAAGACAGAAAGTGGAACTTCGGTGTGTAGTTCAGGATAGGAACTAGGAGACACACTAAGTGACCTAGGTGTGCCTGTATTGTGATTCATTGACAAGATGGTCCCATCTGACAAGTTTGGACTCTCCGGACAGATAGCCTCCCTCCCCAGAAATTTGAGTATCTCCCCTGCATGCTTAGCAGGAGATTCACAAGTCACCTCATTAATGATAACAGGGGAATTGGCATGTTCTGTCCAGTCTTTTAGCCCCATGATGTCACAGGTACAGTCCCATGGGTTCTCTTGCAGATCTATCTGGATGAAAGCCGGAAGCTGATCCAGGACCCCCTTCACAGGCAGGTGAGAAAAATGGTTGTTTCTCAGATTCAGCCTGGTGAGGGCTGTACCCCCAAAGATATTATCAGGTAAGGACCGAAGAAGGTTGTTATTCAGAAACAGTAGCTGTAGGTTAATCAAAGCATCAAATGTCAGAGGCTTAATTTCCTTAATGACATTATACTCTAAATAGAGATATTGCAAGCTCTGCAGGCCATCAAACATAGAAGGATACAGCACTTCAAGGTAATTGCCATTCAGATAAAGTCTGCGTAAACTGGTCAGGTTTGTAAAGGCACCTTCCTGAATGACTGCAATCCGGTTGTTTCCTAAATGCAGTAAGTCCAAAGAACTGTATTCTACGAGGTCATTCTTATAGACAGTTTGAAGATAGTTCCCTGTTAGGTAAAGTTTCTTTGGGCTGGTAGGTTTGGGCTGCAGGTCAGAGATATTAGTGAACTTCCTTTCTTGACAGTTTACATTCAGACCATTGTCTGAGCTCTGAGAAGTGCAGACACAGCTGCTGGGACACGTGAGAGGCACAGGAGGCTTGGTCTGGTACACCATGATGGGTCCAAAACTTTTCCTGTCCTTTGACACAGTCACTCGGGGAGTTGGACGATTTCGCATTTTCGGCGGTCGGCTGGCTTTGGGAGCCCTGGTTGGGTTGAGAGCAGGATTCATTGTAGGTGACAGCCTTTGGATGTGTGTGTCGGCATGGCTGCCCCTCTGACTGGAATCACTGGCACTTTTTCTGGGACAGAGGTCTTGCCTGGTCAGCTGGGTCACATCTTTCCCATGCAACCTAAAGGGCGTTTCACAGACAATCTCTCCCACAAACACAGTTATGGTGTCTAGCCAAGCCTTGAGAGGAAGTAAGTCACAGGTGCAATTCCAGGGGTTTTCCTCCAGCTGAATCTCCATGATCCCTCCAATATGTTCAAGGACGCCAGCAAAAGGCATTACTTTTAGCCTATTCCCCCTGAGGTCTAAGTGGGTCAGCAGGACGAAGCGGAACACATTGCTGGGCAGTGAAAGCAGAAGGTTGTCATTTAGGATGAGCACTTTGAGCTTGTTAAGTTTGCTGAATGCCCCAGCCTCGATGGCACTGATGTAATTGTAGTCGGCCTGGAGATACTCCAGGCTCTCCAGGCCCAGGAAAGTGTCCTCCCTCAATATCTCGAGCTTGTTGTTGTTAAGATGCAGTCTCTTGAGGGTTTTCAGGCCAGTGAATGCCCCCGTTCGGATCTCCTGTAACCCGTTGTTACCTAGGTGAAGAGTCACTGCGTTGGAGTAATTGACAAATTCGTTTGGATACAGTCTTGTCAAGAGGTTTCCATTGAGAAAAAGCTGATAGATTCGATACTGGGGGGGCTGGAGCAGGCTAACTGTTGTAAATCCTTTGTTTTCACAGTTAATATTCAGTACGTTTTCCTTCTCTTCGCACAGACAGCGGATCTTGCAAATGTCTTTGGCAGTTTTGCGACTCTCCGTCTGTAAGATCCCGGCCACGGTTAACACACTGAGGAACCAAACGCCGCTCAGCATCTTTAGGCACCTTCGGTGTCAACTCAGGTACCTACAGGCAAACCTTAGGTGGGGGACAGGGGGAAGAAGTGGGTGCAGGGAAGAAAGAAACAAGGAAGCCCGATTAAAAATGGTAAAGCAAGGAGGCGGAGTGGGAGCGAGGGAAAATGAGGGGGTTGGCAACACGGCAGAATGAAATCATTGCATTTTTCAAAGCGGTTTCTTTTCTCCGCTCCCTATTCCCCCACCCCGAGGCCACCCACTCACGCGCCCCGGGAACACACATGCTTGCACCTGATTCCCCGGGGGGTCGCAGCCAGCCGCCAAGTCATTAGTAACCGAGTTGTCCTACTAAATCCTGCCCATCTCCTCCTCCCCTGGGGTATCTCGAAGAGATCTCGGGCGGCTCGCCCGTCTTGGGCTTCCAGCAGAAATCGCAATCGCTTTATTTAAAAAAACAAACAAACAACAACAACAACAGAAAAAAAACAGCGCAAAAAAGGGGGTGGGAAAATCAGGAATAAGGGGGCTGGCGGCAGGGATAGAGGGGGGATAGAGATGGCAAAGACAGCGCCGGGTGGGGGGTACTCACACATCAGGAGAAGACAGAACCCCGCTCCTCTGCAGTCCACCAGGAGTTTAGCATCTTCAGGAAGAGAGAGAACAAGGTACAATAAGAAGCTGCTTCCAGGGGGGATGCCCTGCTTTTTGTTGGTTGATTTAATTTGACTGGGGATGTGCAGAAATTAAAAATCCGACAGGAGGCAGGAGCAGAAGAGGAGAGTTGGAGCAGAGGGAGTTGGAGCGGAGGGAAGCTGAGCTGCCAGGGAGGGACTGGGGTGCGATTCTGTAGGGAGGTCGCAGAGCCGGCTGGCCCGGTCGGCGGGCGAAGGCGACGGCGGAGCCTGGGAGCGCGTTTCCAATCCGGTGGCGGCGGCAGCAGTGCGTCTAGCAGTTTGAATTTGAGAGGCTTTGCAGGCTCGCTGGGACAGGACTAGGGTGACGTCACGGGGGAGGGGGCAGGCAGAGGATCCGGGGCGCGCAGTGGGGGAGGGTTGGGCAGATGCTTCCCTTCCTTGCAAGTGGCTTTGCAGAGCTCAATTCCTGGCTGCGTCAGTTGATTCTGAACTACTCCACCTCCAACCTGGCTGGCGGCAGGAGACGCTCCTGCAGAGGGGTTTCTCAAGGAGGGGCCCTGCTCTTGGGCTGGCACCTCCTCCGGCCCCTCTATGTGTTCTCTTTGACTCCTCCCTCTTTCTCTCACCTACACAATGCCTATGGAAAGCAGGGATGGGGGTGGGGGGTTCTTATTCCAGATTCCCAAGCAAGGGAGAACTGTGTGAGAGTGTGTGTCTGTGTGTGTGTGTGTGTGCAGGCGCGTGTGGTGTGCCTCTTTGCTACAGGACTGGTGCCCCACTTGCCAGCTCCTAGCTCAGATGCTCTCTGTGCAGAGTGGGGTGTGTGTGCATGCACCAATGTGTCTGTGTAGGAGGGCGAGGAGTTCTCTTACGGGATTTATGCTTTACATACAGAGCTTTGATTCAGTGCTGAAGAGAATTCCTTTCTGGGTGGTGACCCACCAAACAGATATTTGCCTGGACTCTGAAAGTCAGCTCAACGTTAGCTTACAGACTGAAAAAAACAAAAACAAAACCCTTTTCTTCCTGAGGTTTATACTTAGCCAGATAATGAGGTTTAAACGTGCGCTTCTTGCCTGGAGGAAGGAGAAAAGAAGTGGGTGTCAGAAAAGCACTGCCAGGCTGAGCCTCAGCTGGGAGTGGGAGCCAAGGGAAGGGTGGTTGAGCCCTCCAGGCTGCAGGGGCAGGGAGCTAGGAGAAAAGAGGAAGCTGGTACAGAAAGACTGGCTCCTGAGGAAGAGAGGAGACGTCGAAGGAGTCCTGGCCTGAGACCCAGCTTACCTGGGTTCTGATCTGGCTCTGTTGCTAGATGTGTCACTAGCTTCTGGATCTTCCTCTCTCCAACTGCAAAAGAGGGGTAGGGAGACTGTGTGGGCCCTCCCAGCTCCGACATCCAATTTGGGTTCAAATAACGTTTCCAGAGCATTGCTAACAGCCAGGTGTTGGAATTTTGCCTTCATTATCTGTTTTCTCCCTAATTATCTTACAGTTCCTTGGACCCAAGAGTCTTTCATTGCGGATGCAATTTGCAAGGGGTAAATCATGTCTGCTGTTGCCTGGAAAGGCCTTGGGTTGCCTCTGGTAGGGAGAGGGAGATGGGTCCGGAAAAGGGGGGAATGAAATAACCTGGGAAAAAGAATTGTGCAAATGATGTGCCTGTGTTTGTGCCCACCAAACACTTCAGCTTTCTTTCCCAGGGTCCCAGTGCTTGGCCAAATGTGGAATAGACAAACACACAGATATAACAAACCACTTGAGAACAGAACGCCCCCTGCCCCCTGCTCCTCCCCTTCTCCTTCCTTGTTAACCCTAGGTCCTAGGATCGTTCACTTTATACAAGCTTCTTCCTTTCCAGGAAGAGCCGGGGTAGTTTGTAAACTTAGGCACTATGGCAACCTGTAGCTCCGTGATCTACCGTGCATTGTGCATTATTTTCTTAGGCTTTCTCTCTTTCTCTTCCTTCTTCTTCCAAGAAGAGCCTTGGACCAGGCATCAGCAGCCCCCTTACCCTCTAATTCTTGTTTGGCCTTTAGCAAAATACTTGCCTTCTGGGGACTCAAATTTTCCTTCTCTATACCATATGGCAAACTTGAGATGAGTTCTGAGGCAGAGGGACAGCCCTGCGGATGGCCTCCCACTCTGGATTGCAATTGCATCATTAAATGGAAGCAGTCTGATGCAGTGGGAGCAGAATTAAGCTCCCTTTCCTAGCAAAGGAGGCATTTGTTTCTACGTATTTCCAAATATTAAAAGCACATAGTTCCTAGAGCAGTAAGATTTATTCATTCAGTCATTCATTCAACAAACATTTATTATGTTAATATGTAACTAAAGTAAAAGCCAGTGTGAGAGCTGAACAAGACCCTAGAAGTCAGGTTCATTTTACAGATGAGGTCATTTCTCAACCAGGGAAAGTGCTGACTTACTCAAAAAACTGCAATTAGAAATAAAACCCAGGGATTATGAGTCTCAGTCCATCATCTTTCCAAAAAGCACACAACTGCTTAATACAAATTAAACATCTACTTAAACTTAAATAGTGGGGGTGGTGTTTTACTTAAAGGTATCCTTTTTATTTTAAAAAATGAATTTGAAAGTGAAACAACAAATACTAGTTTTAGTTATCAGATACAGTAATTTCCTTCAAGACATTGATGACACTTTCAATATTCCTTGAGGACAGATTATTTTTTGCTAAAAATTTCAGAGAGAGTAGAGAGATTGACAGATAAAGGTAGTGGCGGTTGGGGGCTCATGAAATTCTTGAGACCTACAGAATCAAGGAAATTCATTGGTAATCTAACCGTGGGGAGCGACACCGGGACCCTGAGGGGGTCCTCCTGCCTGCCTGTCCCTGAGAGTCCACAGCAGCTTTCCAAAACATAGTTACTAAGAACAAATCAGCCTGAAACGCGATAACCACTTTAAGTAAGTTTCATTTGGTCCAGTTCATTCTGAAGAACTGCCGCAGCACCCCGCTAAGGAGAGCGGGGTTTTAAGGCCAAAGTTTCGGGGTGAACTGGAACCCCAAAGGAGGCAACGGCGGTCATTAAAATCAGAAAAACGCTCCCTCTCTTTGCTGAGGCGAGGGAGGCTTAAAGAAGAACTCCTTCGCCTATGTATCCGAGTAAAGCCTGGCTCAGGTCGCCAAGGCTTCCACAGGACAAGGTGGGTGCCGGCGGGCTTTCAGCCCACCTCCATCCCCGCGGCCCATCAGGCCAGGAGGGGGCTAAGCAGAGTCCAGGAGGCCTGAGTGGGGGCACGCTTGCCCGCAGCCTCCTACTCTAAACACTCACCGCCCAAAAGCCGGGTCGAATCCCGTTTCCGAAGGGCGCTTCCGGAATACCAGGTGTCTCCGAGCGTCCCCAATCGCCCGTCACCGGCACCGGCCGTCAGCGCAGCCCTACCTTCCCTGCCCCTACCTGCAAGACGCCTGGTGCGGTGTCCGGCATGCGGCTCCACAGCCGCGACGGCCACTCCGGCTACCCTCGCCTCGGGATTTGAGCAGTGCAGGCCGACCGGAGGCTTCTAGCTCATGCCGGGTGCGTGGGGCCTCCCTGGCCGCCTGTGCCACCAGGCTGCGCGACGCGCGGTGCCCGACCACGCCCGCGCGGACGGTCCGGGGGGTGAGATATCCCTAGTGGGGATTGAGGGTAGAGGGCGGCTGCCAGCGAGCTGCCTCCCGCGGATGGCGCCCAGCCTCGCGACGCCGTTCCCCTCGCAAGGAGAGGTGGCCGGGAAAGGCAACGGACTGAGGAGAAAGCCGGCTCCCTGGCCGTGTCGCCACCGCGTCCCTGAGCGCTCAGAACTTACCGGCGAGTGCGCTGCCCAGATCGTCCCCCGGAGGAGCCCGCAGCATCTGCAACTCGGAGAGGCACTGGAGCCGGCACTGCTTCCGACTAGCGCAGCCCGGGAGCGAGAGGACCGCGGGGAGCGCGGGCGGCGCCCCCAGGGCAAGCAGATCCCCACCGGAGCTGCTAGCCAACGGGCAACGTTTCTCACAAGAAGGAGGAGGGGAGGCGACAGGGAGGAGGGAAGTCAGGCGGGAGGGAGGAGAGGGGAAGAAGGGAGGGAGGCAGGGAGGGAGGAATCGCAGCCCCTCTACCTCACTGATCAATCACCCCGCAGATCAAATATCCGGGCTGGGCACCCAGGACAGGGATGTTAGAGCCCACAAAGAAACCGCTGCTCCATTTCTTTGACAAGCGCTGCGGAGCACTGCTCACGTCTCTCGGCCCCTCTTGCCTGGAACTCTGCCCAGCCCTTGCGGCTTCTACCCTGGGCTGCAGATCGGGCTCGGTCAAGTGAAATAAGAATGGCACTCGGTCCGTACCCTGTCCAAGGGGAGACTGAGACCACTGGGTGGAAGTTAACGACAACTGAAAGAGCCGTCAGCCGTCCGAGCTGGACACCCTCCGGGACAGCTGCCTCCCCTAACTAGTAAGCGCCCAATCTTTCTGAGTTCGCAGGCAGATATTGAGGAACCTCCTACCAGGATGGTAAACAAGGACTTTCAACATAATCTAGAGCTGAACTGCAGTTGTGCAAGTGTGTTAACCAAAGCAAGCCCTTAGCAGCGTTCCAGTGCCCATTTTGATTGCCTTTATTCTTCGGACGACGTTGCCTGTATCTTCCAGAGCGTTATTTTTGCCATCCTCCTTCCCTTTTCTCCTTTCTTCTTCCTCTTAGTAGTAGTCCAGGTGGTTGTGATTTTATTAAGGGAAGGCGCTCTGTGAAAAAGTCAATGTAGTTCAACAGAAAGATGCGGTTTTTGCCAAGAGCATTGCGTTTCCTCTCAAGACTTGGTTTTCTCTAGGGCCTCTCGTCTCCTCTTCCAGAGTATTCGAGATAAAGTTGCAGTTTTTTAAATTTATGCCAGGAGTAGGGAATTCATTTGATGACGTTAAGACATTTTCGCCTTGGTCCTGTAGGAGAACGTCATTAATTAAAGTCGTCACCACCCCCTATCCTTTTCACGTCCACTAGAGTCTGCAAAACCCCAAACCCTTCGGAATATCTAAAAGCTTGGTGGCAGAGAGCACACGGGAAGCCGAGGAGAGGGTTGCAAAATTAGACCCCAAATTTAGTCTCCAGCTAGTGAATCTGCATTGGGATTTGTCTATCTTCATATTCCCTTGGGAATGTTTTGTGCTTCTTCTGTACTCTCTTGTTGGCTTTCTTTCATAATGGTTTTCTAAGGAGATTACGCTGGGCTTTTTAAAAAGAAAACTACTGATAATATTATATGATGAAGATGTACAGATTTTGCTTTAATAATAGTCTAAAGAATTATAATCGTATCTTTGGAGTTGTAAGGGTCATTACTGTTCCTTTTAATTCATTCTTGAGAAAGCCTTTTGAAATGTCCCTACCATGCAGATAAGCAACTTCAGAATAACGTATTTCTCACATAAGCGCATGGGCAGAGTAGGTATGTTTAAATATTCAAGAGCATTGCTCTTCTTTTTACAATATCTGTATTAGTGTAAATGTCCAATGTGCTATTTGCTATGGGCCACTGTGAAGTTAGTGAATACTGTTACCACTGTCTTTACCTTATTTCTGACTGTGCCATCTTTTCATGTAGGTTTTCATAAGTGTTATAAACAACTGCAAAACTCAGAGCTAAGAGGCCACTCGAATACAGAAATAATGAGAAAGTCATGCTGAAAAAAGGAGACAGTTTACTAAGGAGGATGATGTGTCTGTAGCCAAAGGGAATATATAACAATGCAGTAACTTCTATACAGATTAGATGAGGGACATGGCATTAATGATGAAACTGGATATTTTATTTAGATCCAGTAGTAACATGTAATGTATGGCATCCATCAGTTGTAATTAGCCTTACAGGCGAGTCTAACATGTTCACCACCCTTCAAAAAGTATTTAACAGCCTGCTTTTCCACATGAGACCACAGTGATAGTAAGATAAAATTAAAAAGAGCAGACTTTTCTTTTTGTCAGCATAAAATTTTCAAGTAGGCGGGTAGCTGTCGCTTCAATGCACAGACACAAAAAATGATGAGCAATATACAACTTTCTGAGAGAGTTTTGCATAGACAGTTATAATGGAGGAGAGTTTGAAGTCTGTGAAAAATTTAAATATATCAATTTATTTGAAAGCTGCTTTATACTGAATTTTCTAAAAGTTTCTGTTAGAGGAAAATTTCCAAATAGATTTGAATACTAAAGACACCCATATTAATGTACTTCTGTTAATTAATAAAAATGACACTATTCTTTTTTATAGTATCACTATAAATGTATTTCTATATCCATGTGCTGTTTTTTTTAAAAAACCTTTTATTTTAGTTTCAGGTGTACATGTGCAGGTTTGTTATATAGGTACATTGCATGTGGTGGGGGATTTCGTGTACCATGTGCTATTTTCTATTGTGAACTTCATGTTACTAAACAGCATACAAATCTAGGATTGCAAAACTACTGAAAAAATACAGAAAATTAAATCTTTCCTGGATTTTTATAATTTCATTCTAGGATTAGAGGAAAACCAGAAATTTCATCTAGGATGAATGAGATAGAAGTGCCTATGTTTCTGGGATGATGTAAAGGATGTCCTTTTACTGTGAGATACATAATTTACCTGAGAATGATGTTTTTTCAACTTCGTCACACCTATCCAGAAGTAGAAACCTTTAAAACATAAAAGAAGACAAAATGCAAAGTCAGTAACTCTAAGACAGATGTGCTGCAATTTCAGTGACTATTGTTCCTTTTCAACCAAAGGTTTCAAAGAAGAGTTCCACAGAACGAATTCCTAAATAAAGAAATGAAACAAAGAGGACATGGCCTTAAGATTAGTAATTATAGTTTAAAGGATATTGTAGACTTTTGTTCCTGATGCTATTGAAAAGGTGGATATTTTTAAATTCAATTCAATTATTTTGATTATTTGGCAGGCATTTTGGCTTGGTTGAAATAGTGCTGGGCCAAGACCCACAGCAGTTTTTCTTTTAGTCAAATTCATATTCAAGCCCTTGGAGCTCAATGATCTGGGTTCAAGTTTCACCCATGCTACTTTCTCACAATGAGATCAGAACAGGCATTACACTAATTTCAGTTCCCCACGTGAAAAACTGGCACCTGCCATGTGGAGTTACAAAGGATGTGATGTATACAGAACTCTTGAAAATTATAAGGTGGTACATATATGTGAAGAGAAATATTAAACTGAAAAAGTTTTTAACTCACTTCTTAAAATAAATAAATTATACAAAACAGTTTATATCTGTTTTTTATGTTTCTCATGACAATCCTCAAGAGGCCAGTATGATTATCTAGGCTTTACACAAGAGGAAAATGAGACTCAGAAAATTTAAAGAACTTGCCCATACTCACATTCTTGGTAAATGATTGATTTTAGTCAGAAATCAATATTTGAATTTAAGCTACCTAATAGAATTAGGATTAGAAAAAATATTTATGATTCCAGTTGGGGCTATGCCATGTCAAACATTCAAAAGAACTTCAAAAAATTACACCTTTTATTTTACAGATGATGTTTTCAAATAGGTAAATGTATGTATATATCAGGGCTCAACCTCAACACTAATGACATATTTGCATATTTGGCCAAAAGATGATTTGTTGTGAGGGCTGCAATGTGCAATGTATGAGAATTAGCAGCATCCCTCACTCTCGTGTGTGTGTAATGTATATATGTATATTATATTTTATATACATACATGTATTTATGTTACATATAACAAATAACATAAATATATAATATACATACATGTTTTTATAACTGCATATTATATATGCATGTATGTATATTATATAATACATAATATATGCATTTATATATAAATATATGAACACAAATATACATATATACATATATAAATGTATAAATATATGTATATATAAATGAATTAATATATATAATATATATGTATATATTATGTATGAATATATACTATGAATATGCACATGTATAAATACATAAATAAATGTAAGTATTTATACTATACATATAAAGTATACATTATATACAATATCATATACATATTATACATATTTATATGAATACATATTATATTATACATATGTTATATGTATATACATATTATATGTAATACATTTTATGTATATGATATGTATTACATATAATATATATAATACATATACATATATGTATCAATACATATTTAAATGTTTAAATATAGATAATATAAATGTATATATTATGTGTAAATATAAATGATATAAATACATACATGTATAATTACATAAATACATGTATGTATTTATATTATGTATTATGTAGAAATATACTTATTTCTACATAATATATGCATTTATATTATATATTTATACATTTATATTAGGTATATTATATATTTATACATTTATATACATATATACATATATATACACATATATATTTATACATTATATTATGTATAATATATAATATAAATGTATATATTATGTATTAAATAACATATTACATATTAAATATTATGTATTAAATAAATTATGTCTAATATAAATGTATATATTATGTATTAAAATATATATGCTTATA